>CAJYYI030000039.1:0-2500 GCA_913789915.3 Sphecodes monilicornis
AATTCGTAAAAAAATAAATTTTGAAAGAGTTTCATACGTCGGTGAATGTGCCGCTGGGACTTAGAAAATTTTCGGAGCACGCCGCGAGAACGATCGCTGCTCCGTTTCAAAAATTATTACTCCGAAAGTACGCATCGGAGCAGTCTGCATTTTCAATATGTGTCTTAAAACGCACCGTTTAATCGATTGATATTGTTGAAATTCGTGAAAAATAAATTTTGAAAGAGTTTCATACGTCGGTGAATGTGCCGCTGGGACTTAGAAAATTTTCGGAGCACGCCGCGAGAACGATCGCTGCTCCGTTTCAAAAATTATTACTCCGAAAGTACGCATCGGAGCAGTCTGCATTTTCAATATGTGTCTTAAAACGCACCGTTTAATCGATTGATATTGTTGAAATTCGTGAAAAATAAATTTTGAAAGAGTTTCATACGTCGATGAATGTGCCGCGGGACTTAGAAAATTTTCGGAGCGCACCGCTCCGAGTAGTACGCTCGGCCATTATTTGCAATTATTTTTGTTAATATGCTTCAGAACGAATTTTTAATACGATATTTGTTGTTAAAACGCCAATTGTTACAATGATCTAACATTAAAAATCGTTTAAGAACATTATTAAAAAAGTTTACTCTTGACCGTGAGAGCTAAAAAATTTTAGGAGTACCGTGATATATAATGAAAAGTTGTGTATTTTATGTAGAATAATCTAGTAATGTGAAAATTTGTTGAATTTGAGAACGCCTTTTTTCGCGGTGAACGTGCCGCGGGACTTGGAAAATTTTCGGAGCGCGCCGCTCCGAGTAGTACGCTCGCCCATTATTTGCAATTATTTTTGTTAATATGCTTCAGAACGAATTTTTATTACGATATTTGTTGTTAAAACACTAATTGTTACAATGATCTAACATTAAAAATCGTTTAAGAACATTATTAAAAAAGTTTACTCTTGACCGTGAGGACTTAGAGAATTTTCGGAGCGCGCCGCTCCGAGTAGTACGCTCGCCCATTATTTGCAATTATTTTTGTTAATATGCTTCAGAACGAATTTTTATTACGATATTTGTTGTTAAAAACACTAATTGTTACAATGATCTAACATTAAAAATCGTTTAAGAACATTATTAAAAAAGTTTACTCTTGACCGTGAGGACTTAGAGAATTTTCGGAGCGCGCCGCTCCGAGTAGTACGCTCGCCCATTATTTGCAATTATTTTTGTTAATATGCTTCAGAACGAATTTTTATTACGATATTTGTTGTTAAAACACTAATTGTTACAATGATCTAACATTAAAAATCGTTTAAGAACATTATTAAAAAAGTTTACTCTTGACCGTGAGGACTTAGAGAATTTTCGGAGCGCGCCGCTCCGAGTAGTACGCTCGCCCATTATTTGCAATTATTTTTGTTAATATGCTTCAGAACGAATTTTTATTACGATATTTGTTGTTAAAACACTAATTGTTACAATGATCTAACATTAAAAATCGTTTAAGAACATTATTAAAAAAGTTTACTCTTGACCGTGAGAGCTAAAAAATTTTCGGAGTACCGTGATATATAATGAAAAGTTGTGTATTTTATGTAGAATAATCTAGTAATGTGAAAATTTGTTGAATTTGAGAAAAAAAATTTTCACTCATTTTTGCGGCTAAGTCCGAAGAGCCTTCTCGAACGGGCTGTTGCCGCGGCGGTTTACCACCATAAGCGCGCGTGCTAAACTCCGTGCGGCGCCGGCGTCACGGCCGGCCGTTCGGTATCTATAAGGGAGACGACGGTCCGGACGAGTCGGTCGGTTCAGCGCGCGCTCGTGGCTATTCTACGATCTCGGTCGAGAAGCAGTCCACGGCGCCTCGAGACTTCGGTCTCGACTGTTTCGCACCGTGCTTCGTATCGGATTATTCTCTACACAGCATTGCCACGGGTCGGTGTCTAAGACCGAATGGCCCTTATGTGGCGAGCCTCCTTCGGAGGTTGGTGACTTGTATGCACTTTCGTGTGTATACTCGTACTAACTGAGCATCAACTCATATGTCCGAGCGACGAATTTATACGAGATGAGAGAGTAACAGAGGAGTGTCTTCTAAAGACGAAATATATAAGAAGCCGATGCGCAAACGATGTTTGGCATACGGAAGAGAGAAAAATAAGATTTTGAAATATATAGAGGTGTCCTAAGTCGATATGCCTAGCACGAGCGGAAGAACACGCTTTCTCGCAAGTCACAGCATGTGTCCTGTCCGCGCTTCCTCGGTACTTGTGCCGATTATGTCCAGCTCAGTGGTTACGTGCTTCCGCGATGGATGTTCAGCGTGAGCGTACGTGCTTCCACGATTTTAGGGCACCACCCGAAAAAAGGAAATTGGCAAATAAAATTTACAGAAACCTATCCCTGTATGATCTGAAAACTTGTTTCAAAAGGTATATTTAAAAGGAATTTGAACAAGTTAAAATATATCTTGGGCAAAGGTATTTTCTAAAGGAATTGTCCAAGATATGTAA
>CAJYYI030000039.1:5000-7500 GCA_913789915.3 Sphecodes monilicornis
AGAGAGCCCGCCAGACCATTTGTGCACACATATATATATATATATACACACGGCTGCGCTCATTTCGACAATGGGACGAAATCTCAAACGAGAGACGAATGACACGACACACCGATATATCACCTCGTGTGCTTGCGTGAAGGTGAAGCATCGCATTATTATATCTATCTCTCGTTTATACCTGGAGTCTGTACTCGGGTCTTCGGGAATCGTGTACATATTACCGACGTTCGCATTTACAAACTCGAACGAATCGGTACCATGCGATTTCCGTCGGACGCTGATGATACAACTCAAACACGAACGGCGAGAATCGATGTTTTTTTCACCCGCCACACAATATCTGATACTGTGTGTGTCGCCGTCGTCTCTTTGAGAGAAAATACCTCGTGTCAAAGAGTTAGATTTACGCCTTTGGTCTGCGTGTGGAGGCTCTCGATAAATTTCGGACATTATTACGGCCGTAAGAACAGGGATGCAAGCGTCGATTAGAATCCAAATGTCGCGCTTCCTCGGTCTTCGGTCTGTGTATAGTATCCGAAACGTCCATTCGAGAGACGGTGTGTGTGTCTCCTCATCTTTCACGATAGATTGAGAGAGAGGTGTACCACACAGGGTAGCCTGGAAAACCGCGGTTGAACGTTGCTCGTTCACGAACGATATATCCGACTATATATTAGTAGGAGATGTGTAGTATAGAAGAGACGGGAGAAAATGTGGACCGGCTGTGAAGCTCGTTTTTTTAAAGCTGTACAACGAGAGTCTTGACACCCTACTCCTGTGGCCATAGCGCACAAGAGCTTGGGACGAATGACCGTGTACGGCCAGAGCCGGCTGCGAAGTCCCGCGAAATCTGTCTCTCTTTCTACATATATCATCTCTCTATGTATATCGGAGTTCGCGTATAACCAAGAGCACTAAACGTCGCCGCAATGCGCGTTCGTTGTGACACGAAATTCGAGAGGACCGGCTGCGAAGCTCGCTTTTAAAGCCGTGCGTCGCGAGTCCGACACCCGTCTCTGCCCGCGTACCGCGGCCACGAGTATTGGGACGAACGACCGCGCACGGCCAGAGCCGGCTGTGAAGTCCGTTTGTATCGATCGCGTTCAACAACGCGCAAAGAGAGAGTGCAAAGGGAGAGAGAGAAAAGAGAATTTGTTTCGAGAGGACCGGCTGCGAAGCTCGCTTTTAAAGCTGTGCGTCGCGAGTCCGACACCCGTCTCTGCCGCGTACTGCGGCACGAGTATTGGGACGAACGACCGCGCACGGCCAGCAGAGCCGGCTGTGAAGTCCGTTAGTATCGAATAATATGGTTCGCAAACTCTCTCCAAAGCGCAGCACACGACGCAACTCTTGAGAAACTTTATTTCGAAAGTAGTAGGAGGAGGAGGAGGAGGAGGAGTAGGAGGACCGGCTGTGAAGCTCGCTTTTAAAGCCGTGCGTCGCGAGTCCGACACCCGTCTCTGCCGCGTACCGCGGTCACGAGTATTGGGACGAACGACCGCGCACGGCCAGAGCCGGCCGTGAGTCCCCTCTCCCCTCATCTAACCCAGACCTAACTTATCGAAATCGTTCTCGACAAAAAAGAGGAGAGAGTGTGTGTATGGAGAGGAGGAATCGTCTGGATCCATGTATCGGGTTGTCTCTACGAAAAGACCCCGTCGTTTTCAGATTTCCCCTCTCTGTGTTTTCCATTTTAAGGCTTTTCAATGTACTATTCGCCCGGCCGTCAGATACGCGAGACGAGCGTTGTGCTCTCTCTCGACCGTACTCTGACGGTTTCCGTCTTAACGGGACGTTCGTGTCGTTTTTTTTTTTTTTTTAAAAAAAAAACGACGCCTGAATCTCCTTCGCGCGCTGGTTGGAGTTTTCAGGTATCGGCGTTCTTACGAACCGCAGAACAAGAGACATACACATATATACGATTGATGATCAATCAAATTATATACGATTACCCTGAACGGTGGATCACTTGGCTCGTGGGTCGATGAAGAACGCAGCTAATTGCGCGTCAACGTGTGAACTGCAGGACACATGAACATCGACATTTCGAACGCACATTGCGGTCCACGGATACAATTCCTGGACCACGCCTGGCTGAGGGTCGTTTACGTAACCAAATACTGCTTGCGTTGCTCTTCTAAGTCCCCGCCGTCGCTTACCTCTCCAAGAGACACAATTGGTATATTATAAGAAAAATTGTGTGGAGGGCGCAAAGAGCGTTTCTGAGTCGGGTTGCGAAGAAGATGCTATATATACGTACGAGCGATGGATGGGCGTATCGTCGGCGTTTGACGCGGTTCTGTGTGAAAATTGCCAATTTCGCATTGCGTTGTACTGTTTCCGGAGACGAAGACGATGGGTATCTGACGTG
The DNA here is from genome assembly GCA_913789915.3 of Sphecodes monilicornis. Classification (NCBI taxonomy): domain Eukaryota; kingdom Metazoa; phylum Arthropoda; class Insecta; order Hymenoptera; family Halictidae; genus Sphecodes; species Sphecodes monilicornis. The sequence goes on from CAJYYI030000039.1 coordinate 7,375, forward strand.
TATCACACGGACTTGCGTGAGTGTTTTCGGCGTCGCGAGTCGTGTTTATTCATGTATAAACACGACCGCCCGCGAACACCGCTCCGTGCGCGACAGATCGAAATCTCTCTCTCCGCGTGGAACGGC
>CAJYYI030000039.1:12500-20000 GCA_913789915.3 Sphecodes monilicornis
CAGGTTCTTCAAGAGCCTGACAATGTCAAAAACGCAATGGAAAGAGGCAGAACACATAATTGCCGAAATTGAAGAACAGGCTCAAGTGACCAATCTTGAGCTTCTGGAAATAGAAGATAAGAAGGATGAATTGGCAAAAATAAATGCAGAATTAGAGAGCAAAATTAAGATTTTTGAAAAAGAGCAACCTCTCGAGGAAAAACTGAACCAGCTATCTGCAAAGCTGGACAATTTTATGGCAATAAAACAGAGCAGCGGCTCGGAGGCTTCGGCCCCCAAGCCAAAGCTCTACTCAGAAATCACGAAGACAAACCGAAGGACCAAGCAAATGACAAAGAAAACCGCGTTCAAACCGCCAAAGCCAGTAATAGCTATCTATCCTGGTGAAGATAGCAAGATCAAGGACAGCGAAGGCACAAAAGCCTTGCTGACAAAATGTATTGACCCGATAAAACAGAACATAAAAATACGGAATTTGAGAAAAATCGGCAATTCCGGTATTTTAATAGAAACTGACACACACAAGGACCTTGAGCAAGTCCTCGGAAATGAAACATTGAAGAAGGCAAATGTTTCAATTGGCGTCCTCCCTAAGAGGAAGCCAAAACTAATAATATACGGAGTTCCATCCGAAATGTCGGAGGCGGAACTTGCAAAAGCAATTCGAAAACAAAACCTCGAAGAGGTTAAAAAGCAAAAGTTCGAAGAGGAATTTAAACTCCTGTTTAAAACAGGAAGAAAAGACAGAGATACCACTAATTGGGTGGCTGAAGTATCCGCAGAGACTCGGAAAATCCTTCTGGGAAGGAACCGAGTCTTCATAGGCTTTAACGCACACGGTGTTAAGGATTATATAGTCGCTAGCCGCTGCTTCAAATGCCAGTCGTTTGGGCATGTGGCAAAATACTGCAAAGCAGAAAAAGACACGTGTGGACACTGCGGAACAGACGGGCACCAATATAAGGACTGCCCGAACAAGAAAGATAAACCTACTTGCATTAACTGCAAGAGAGCCGGCAAACCGGCTAATCACGGCATAAGAGAAATAAACTGTCCGGCGCATAAGCACGCCTTGGAAACGTACCTCAGTCGAATCGACTTTGGCGAGATCAATGGCATAAGATGAAATCTCATTATAACTCCACCCTGACGATCCGCGCAGGCGGTACCTCCACCAACTTTGGTACCGTGATCGCAGGGTGTTAACGGCGAACGGCATTTCCTAGCCAACCTGCATGAGACCGAGCGTTAAGCTGGTAACTCCGCCTCCCCGTGGCCCCCGCTGGAAACGCTTCGACGGCGGTACGTCTCCTTGGAGTCGTGCCGACGAAGAAGCGGCTAAGTCGAGTTACTTCCCGTATGGGACGGTCTACCCTTTCTGATGATCCTTCAACGGTGAGGAAAGGGGTTTTTCCAGTCCGAAGTGCATAACATCTACGGACTTACCCCTTCGTGGCTGTTTAGTTAGAAAGTGGCCTTCGCTGGTATGAGGGAAACCTCGAGGTACAGCATCCTCCCTTGAAAAAGGGGGGTGGGCAATACTAAATGTCCCTATCTACTCCACGTGGTGATAAAAGGACACCCTTCACGGGTGACCAGCGGGGCAATGGTTCGAGGCTGACTACCTCACGGGTTGAGAAGAGCCTATTTTAGCTGTCAAAGTGGCCGCCAACACGCGATGATAAGAGCGTGTCTGGCGCCAGCATGTGATGAAATGAGCGTGCTGGAAAGAAAAGTGTGGCGCGCGGAAGGTCCCGCCGCGCGTCGCACCCGTCGGCATTTTCAGAGGTGGATGCTGACGAGGTGACGTCTCGCTGGCGCGATTGGAAGGCTCGCGCTGGTGCGGAGACACGATTTCTCCATGGAGAAAATAAGAGAAGTGGAGAAACGTGAGAAGTACTTGCATGACAGAACAGACTGCAATGCGGCGATCACTCGCTATCAATGAAAGGTTCTAGGCGTACTTAGTTGCTGACAGGGAGTAGCGCTGCTCGTTGTTGGGACTAGTACTAAAGGCACTAGAATTCGGAAGTTGAGAACCGAGTGATCGAAAGCCGCTTGTAGATCTGGTTTACCGAAAAGGTAAAGAATGAAATAGGACAGGCCTGTAGGCACTGGACCTATACATACACAAAGCGGGCCAAGCCACCCGCAGGCCAGAAATTTTGGAAAGCAAAGCTTTCGCAAGGCCTTCATGCAAGTAAGACGTCGCTGCCACTCAGCACTTAAGTGCAGACGGCGAAGAGAAGCTCCGACCCCCGGAGTAATAGTCGGCAGAAAGGCTATAAGCGGAAGAAAGCGGAGGCCTAGAGAGAGACTCTCACGAGAGTGAACCGTGATTGGTGGCACGGTAACAGCAGGAAGCGGCACCGCGGCTCAGTTGCTTCGGCTAAGAGCTCTCGCGTGAGTGTCGCTTCAATGCTGCTTGATTTCAATTTCAATTGCATTATTATAATACAATATACCAATGGGGGGCCCAGTAGGGGGCCCCCAGTTCACGTTAAGGACTTTTCAAGTCCAATATGCATTATACCAATGGGGGGCCCAGTAGGGGGCCCCCGGTTCACGTTAAGGACTTTTCAAGTCTAGTATGCTTTATACCAATGGGGGGCCCAGTAGGGGGCCCCCGGTTCACGTTAAGGACTTTTCGAGATTAAATGCTCTATACCAATGGGGGGCCCAGCAGGGGGCCCCCAGTTCACGTTAAGGGCTTTTTAAGATTTTCAGGCCAATAAAGGCGATTTTAGATTCTACAGCCACGAAATCCTGAAGCCGTCGAGGGCCACAGGAGCTCGAATTCAAAAAAGGCGAGCCCCAGAAATTTTTCGTTACTCCTGTAACAACAAAAGAGCAAGTCCAGAAATTTTAGATTTTAGAAGAGCATGTGCCACCACCACGGTCACCGTGGTCTCAGAAAGGGCATAGCAGAGGCCCAGAGAGTAACATTGGGCGCCCAGCCCCTCCTGTAGAGAAAAGGGCCATAACGCCGCCTCGGCTGATTGCCGTCAGTCGCAACCGCACGGACGAGACTCTGGATCCCTGCGGAGTCACAAGTGACCGCGGTCCGGAGGCTCTCCAACAGGTTAGGGGATTCACCAACGCGCGGCCAGCAGACCGAGACACGGAATTCCTGCGGAGTCACCTAGTGACCGCGATTCCAAGTCCTATCGAGAGTCTGGCTGGAAGCGCGTTGTAACTCGTTGTACCTGACCGAGGCACGGAACCCCAGCGGAGTCAATGCCAACCCGTAGATAGTGGCGGCGACCGCGGTTCTAGGTCCTATCGGGAGTCAGGTGCAGAAGGTTCAAAACGCCGGGGACAGAGGCGCGGGGCTCCAGCGGAGTTACACTGTAACCGCGGTCCCGCGCACTGTGCCCAGGGCGAGAAAGCAACACGCCGCCGGTACTCGACCGAAGCTCGGAGCTCTAGCGGAGTTACACAGTAACCGCGGCTCCGCGCTCCATCGTGAGCCGAGGAAACGGGACGGCGCGTCGCTAAGGCTTTACCGGGGCACGGAGCTCTAGCGGAGTTACATCGTAACCGCGGCTCTGCGCCTTGCACGGTGATAGGAGAAAGCAATACGCGGCTACGACTTAGCCGAGGCTCGAGACCCCAGCGGAGTTACAATAGTAACCGCGGTCTTGGGCTCCATCGGGCGCTGAGTGTATAAGACAGCGTGCTGCTGCGGCCTAGCAGAGGAAGGGATCTCCAGCGGAGTCACAAGGTGACCGCGAGCCCAGACTCTTACACGTGTCAGGTGAAAAAGCCAATACGCCGCTGCCATTGACCGAGGCGCCAGGCCCCGGCGGAGTTGCAAAAGCAACCGCGGCCGGCGTTCCATCGAGAGTCATGGCATACGAGCCCCAGCGACAGAGAAGACGGAATCGGCGGGCCCGCTCTAGACAGGAAGAACCCTACACACTCGGTTCTCTGAGAATCCAACTCCCTCTCCCAACACTGCCCCAATGCCGACGTACCACCTCCGACACCTTCCAAGTTCTAAGCGCAAGAACGGAAGGAGTCAAACGTCGTGACAAAAATCCACCGGGACCGGCATCTCTGAGCTCGTCCGAAGAGGTGACGGAACCGGGGATCCCCTCCGTGACACTAATTGCTCTTTTACCCTTTCAGCTGACCCGGGCACTGGGGGTTGATCCAGCGGCACCAAAATACAAACATGATGGCATTTTCCAATTCAAAAAACTCCGGAGGTATAATTAGCCCTCCATTCGGATCTCCGGGTGAGGGCTGGATTGGGGAGCGTCATCGTGAAAACAACGATACGATCCGGGATGACAACAGTCCGTCATCCCAGACCAGAAGACAACAACAACGTGGGATGCATCAGCAACAACGTGGGATGCAACAGCAGCAACGTGGGATGCAACGGCAACAACGAGGGACGCAACAGCGACAACGAGGGACACAAACGGTCGCATCACCAGTCGAGACGCAGAGCCGCCGGGTAACCCGTTCGATGGCCGCCTCCCTTGCGGACCATCGACACTGCGAGTTCACACCCGCACCCAGGCGCGCCCCTCGATCTGTGCCGACGGTGGTGCAGACCCAACAAGGTTCCGGTCTTCGCACCGTTCAAGTCCACCTCGTAAGGTGTGACGAAGCGCCCAGGTCGGTATCCCCGGCTGAGCGCCCAGCGTGTGAGGTAGAACTAGGCACTAGTACCGCGAATAGTACCGCGAGTAGCTCCGCGACAAACCGCGAAATCGAAACCGCGAACGCGCCCGCGACTGCGTCCCCGAGGGCCTCCGCGCCCAGCGTACCGATCGAAACGACCGAGCCCCACAGCGATGCCCCAACCCACTCGTGCGACTCGACTGTCGAAAGGCTCTCAGAGCCCGCGCCCGCGTTCGCGACCACGGGACTTAGAATGATGCAGCTGAACATGAGGCGTTCGGCTGTAGTCACAGGTGAGGTGCGACAGCTCGTGACCGAGAAGCGTCTAGACGTCTTGTTATTGCAAGAAGTCCACGTCTGGCGGAAAGGTGCGAACTGCTTCGTATGTGGATTAGGGACCGGAGTGAAAATAGCAGCGGCCCGCTCACAAGGCGAAAGGCAGTGGGCGGCGGTGGCCGTATGCAACCCTCACTTCGATGTTGTTTTCATCTCGCAGCTCAGCAACTCCCACTGCGCTTGTGCGGAAGTGTTGGCTCCCGGCTTCTCATTTTATGTCGCATCATGCTACTTCCAGCACTGCGATGAAATAGAGGAGCACCTCAGGCACCTCGAAACGGTGTTCCGCTCCCTGAGGGGGCAGAGACTTATTGTAGCGATAGACGCCAACGCGCGGTCGTCACTCTGGGGCCCGCAGAGCACCGACGATAGAGGGGCTCAGTTAGAAGACCTCGTCGCAGCATATGGCATAGAAGTGGTAAACGATGTCGGCCAGCCGCCTACCTACTGGACGGCGCAGGGCTCGTCATTCATCGACGTGACACTTGCGTCGCCAACCATGTCCCGATTCATCCAGGACTGGAAGGTGAGGTGCGATTGGACGACAAGCGACCACAACGCCGTGGACATGAGGCTGAGAGTGCCGAAGGCCACAGCGGCAGAACGGGGAGCCGAGACCAATCGGTTCGATGCAAATCGGGCTGACTGGGATAAGTTCACCGAAAGCCTGGCCGATCACTCTCGATCGAGGCTGGAGCCTCTCATGCTGGAGTCTGCGGAAGACGTAGAGAAGATGGCAGAGACACTCACAGACGTCATTACTGATGCCTGCACTGTGTCGATGCCAAGAAGGAGGAAATACAGGAGGTCCAACCCGTGGTGGACAAAGGAGCTGACAAAGCTCAAGAAGGCCGTATACCGGCAAAGACGTGCCTTCCAGCGGGAAAAAGATTGGCAGACTCGCTTTCACAAACAGCTGGCTTACCGCTCTTCTTTGCGGAAGTACAGCAGGAAGGTGAAGAAAGCCAAGATCGAGAGCTGGCAAAATTTTGTTACGTCGAACGGGAACGAGGAGCCCTGGGGAATCGCTTACAAGCTCCAGGCGAATAAACTCCGAGTTGAGAGTGTTCTGAGCACTCTCCGGCGTGGAAATAACTTCACGATGAGCGCACTAGACACAGCCAGCCATCTGCTGGAAGCGCATGTTCCCAACGACCGGGAGGAAGAAGACACGCCACAACAGCGTGAAGTTAGGGAAGGCGCACGATTCGCGCCCAGCACAGAAGACGCCTCTCCATTCTCCAGGAAGGAGGTCAAAGATGCTGTCAGATCCTTCGGCAACAAGAAAGCACCAGGGCTGGATCTCATAGAGGTCCAAGCGCTGAAGGCTGCTGTTACCATAATCCCCGGTCAGCTGGTACGGCTCTTCAACGGGTGTCTTCAGTGGGGCGTCTTCCCTTCCATCTGGAAAGAGGGCTCGCTTGTAACCCTCCTAAAGGGCGAAGGAAAAGACGTGAAGGACCCGAAATCATACCGTCCCATTTGCCTCCTCTCTGTAGTAGGGAAACTCTTCGAAAGGCTCCTTAAGAGCAGAATACACAAGACAGCAATGGCCCCGGGAAGGGTCTCCGACCGGCAGTTCGGCTTCATGCCTGGAAAGTCGACCGAAGACGCGATCGTTGAGTTGCGTCGCATGGTTGATGCTTCCGAGCAGCGGTATGCGGTAGCGTTGCTCTTTGATATCTCGGGTGCCTTTGACAATGTCTGGTGGCCCCTAGTACTAGAAAGCCTTAGAGAGCGAGAATGCCCACGGAACGTTTTCGAAGTAATGACAAACTACTTCGACAACCGTAGGGTAAGTCTCGCAATAGGGAAACAGACGGCTTCCAAGCGCGCCACGAGAGGATGTCCGCAAGGTTCTGTCCTCGGCCCGACGTGCTGGAACCTAATGTTTGACGGTCTCCTGAGGTTGCTCGAAACCTCAGTCGAGAACAGATTCATCGCATACGCAGACGACCTAGTCGTCCTAGTATGCGCTGATACGCGACGAGAAGTAGAGAGTCAGGGACAACGCGTGGTCGATCAAATAGTAGGCTGGTGCGAGACAGCCAAGCTCGAGCTGTCGGCCAGCAAAACGGAAGCGATAGTGCTGAAGAGCGGTGTCATAAGACGCGAAAGAATAGGCAGAAGAGGAGGACCGCGACCGGATCGTAAACGGAAGGCGATAGCCAATAAGCATGCGTCCCTCGAGAAGCGACCACCGACCATCCGTATAGGGCAGAAAACGATAGCGTTCAAATCAGTAGTGCGTTACCTTGGCGTCCACTTTGACAACAACATGGGTGTCGGATCCCACTGTAGGTACCTCAGCAACAAGGTCGGGTTGCTTTTTAAAGATCTCGCGCGAATCGCGAGACGTCAATGGGGTCTCCGCTTCAGGGCCCTCATGACCATATACCGCGGGGTCTTTGTCCCAGTAGTAACGTACGCCGCTGCCGGGTGGTACGATAGGTGTTCCGTGCGAGAGTCAAGAGTGCTCATAGCCGCGCAGCGGAGAGCATTGATCGCGACGACCGGCGCTTACCGACG
>CAJYYI030000039.1:25000-27500 GCA_913789915.3 Sphecodes monilicornis
TTTCAATATGTGTCTTAAAACGCACCGTTTAATCGATTGATATTGTTGAAATTCGTGAAAAATAAATTTTGAAAGAGTTTCATACGTCGATGAATGTGCCGCGGGACTTAGAAAATTTTCGGAGCGCACCGCTCCGAGTAGTACGCTCGGCCATTATTTGCAATTATTTTTGTTAATATGCTTCAGAACGAATTTTTAATACGATATTTGTTGTTAAAACGCCAATTGTTACAATGATCTAACATTAAAAATCGTTTAAGAACATTATTAAAAAAGTTTACTCTTGACCGTGAGAGCTAAAAAATTTTCGGAGTACCGTGATATATAATGAAAAGTTGTGTATTTTATGTAGAATAATCTAGTAATGTGAAAATTTGTTGAATTTGAGAACGCCTTTTTTCGCGGTGAACGTGCCGCGGGACTTGGAAAATTTTCGGAGCGCGCCGCTCCGAGTAGTACGCTCGCCCATTATTTGCAATTATTTTTGTTAATATGCTTCAGAACGAATTTTTATTACGATATTTGTTGTTAAAACACTAATTGTTACAATGATCTAACATTAAAAATCGTTTAAGAACATTATTAAAAAAGTTTACTCTTGACCGTGAGGACTTAGAGAATTTTCGGAGCGCGCCGCTCCGAGTAGTACGCTCGCCCATTATTTGCAATTATTTTTGTTAATATGCTTCAGAACGAATTTTTATTACGATATTTGTTGTTAAAACACTAATTGTTACAATGATCTAACATTAAAAATCGTTTAAGAACATTATTAAAAAAGTTTACTCTTGACCGTGAGGACTTAGAGAATTTTCGGAGCGCGCCGCTCCGAGTAGTACGCTCGCCCATTATTTGCAATTATTTTTGTTAATATGCTTCAGAACGAATTTTTATTACGATATTTGTTGTTAAAACACTAATTGTTACAATGATCTAACATTAAAAATCGTTTAAGAACATTATTAAAAAAGTTTACTCTTGACCGTGAGGACTTAGAGAATTTTCGGAGCGCGCCGCTCCGAGTAGTACGCTCGCCCATTATTTGCAATTATTTTTGTTAATATGCTTCAGAACGAATTTTTATTACGATATTTGTTGTTAAAACACTAATTGTTACAATGATCTAACATTAAAAATCGTTTAAGAACATTATTAAAAAAGTTTACTCTTGACCGTGAGAGCTAAAAAATTTTCGGAGTACCGTGATATATAATGAAAAGTTGTGTATTTTATGTAGAATAATCTAGTAATGTGAAAATTTGTTGAATTTGAGAAAAAAAATTTTCACTCATTTTTGCGGCTAAGTCCGAAGAGCCTTCTCGAACGGGCTGTTGCCGCGGCGGTTTACCACCATAAGCGCGCGTGCTAAACTCCGTGCGGCGCCGGCGTCACGGCCGGCCGTTCGGTATCTATAAGGGAGACGACGGTCCGGACGAGTCGGTCGGTTCAGCGCGCGCTCGTGGCTATTCTACGATCTCGGTCGAGAAGCAGTCCACGGCGCCTCGAGACTTCGGTCTCGACTGTTTCGCACCGTGCTTCGTATCGGATTATTCTCTACACAGCATTGCCACGGGTCGGTGTCTAAGACCGAATGGCCCTTATGTGGCGAGCCTCCTTCGGAGGTTGGTGACTTGTATGCACTTTCGTGTGTATACTCGTACTAACTGAGCATCAACTCATATGTCCGAGCGACGAATTTATACGAGATGAGAGAGTAACAGAGGAGTGTCTTCTAAAGACGAAATATATAAGAAGCCGATGCGCAAACGATGTTTGGCATACGGAAGAGAGAAAAATAAGATTTTGAAATATATAGAGGTGTCCTAAGTCGATATGCCTAGCACGAGCGGAAGAACACGCTTTCTCGCAAGTCACAGCATGTGTCCTGTCCGCGCTTCCTCGGTACTTGTGCCGATTATGTCCAGCTCAGTGGTTACGTGCTTCCGCGATGGATGTTCAGCGTGAGCGTACGTGCTTCCACGATTTTAGGGCACCACCCGAAAAAAGGAAATTGGCAAATAAAATTTACAGAAACCTATCCCTGTATGATCTGAAAACTTGTTTCAAAAGGTATATTTAAAAGGAATTTGAACAAGTTAAAATATATCTTGGGCAAAGGTATTTTCTAAAGGAATTGTCCAAGATATGTAACCGAGAACGAAAGGTATGTTTAAAAGGAATTCGTTCGAGGTGTGTGTATAACCGTTCAAAAGGTATGTTTAAAAGGAATTTGAACGGTTAAAAGAAGAGAGAGTGAGGAGGAGAAATATCCGTTCAAAAAGGTATATATAAAGGAATTTTTGAACATTGAGAGGATATTTGAGAATGGGAGAAGGAAAAAGTGTCGTCGACCTGTCTCATTGAGAGCTGGCGATGCAAAGGCACACATGCAAATAAGAATATTATATATAGAGCGACGCAAAAATTTGTCGAAGCTCCCTGGTTGATCCTGCCAGTAGTCATATGCTTGTCTCAAAGATTAAGCCATGCATGTCTCAGT
>CAJYYI030000039.1:30000-32500 GCA_913789915.3 Sphecodes monilicornis
CTGTGTGTGTCGCCGTCGTCTCTTTGAGAGAAAATACCTCGTGTCAAAGAGTTAGATTTACGCCTTTGGTCTGCGTGTGGAGGCTCTCGATAAATTTCGGACATTATTACGGCCGTAAGAACAGGGATGCAAGCGTCGATTAGAATCCAAATGTCGCGCTTCCTCGGTCTTCGGTCTGTGTATAGTATCCGAAACGTCCATTCGAGAGACGGTGTGTGTGTCTCCTCATCTTTCACGATAGATTGAGAGAGAGGTGTACCACACAGGGTAGCCTGGAAAACCGCGGTTGAACGTTGCTCGTTCACGAACGATATATCCGACTATATATTAGTAGGAGATGTGTAGTATAGAAGAGACGGGAGAAAATGTGGACCGGCTGTGAAGCTCGTTTTTTTAAAGCTGTACAACGAGAGTCTTGACACCCTACTCCTGTGGCCATAGCGCACAAGAGCTTGGGACGAATGACCGTGTACGGCCAGAGCCGGCTGCGAAGTCCCGCGAAATCTGTCTCTCTTTCTACATATATCATCTCTCTATGTATATCGGAGTTCGCGTATAACCAAGAGCACTAAACGTCGCCGCAATGCGCGTTCGTTGTGACACGAAATTCGAGAGGACCGGCTGCGAAGCTCGCTTTTAAAGCCGTGCGTCGCGAGTCCGACACCCGTCTCTGCCCGCGTACCGCGGCCACGAGTATTGGGACGAACGACCGCGCACGGCCAGAGCCGGCTGTGAAGTCCGTTTGTATCGATCGCGTTCAACAACGCGCAAAGAGAGAGTGCAAAGGGAGAGAGAGAAAAGAGAATTTGTTTCGAGAGGACCGGCTGCGAAGCTCGCTTTTAAAGCTGTGCGTCGCGAGTCCGACACCCGTCTCTGCCGCGTACTGCGGCACGAGTATTGGGACGAACGACCGCGCACGGCCAGCAGAGCCGGCTGTGAAGTCCGTTAGTATCGAATAATATGGTTCGCAAACTCTCTCCAAAGCGCAGCACACGACGCAACTCTTGAGAAACTTTATTTCGAAAGTAGTAGGAGGAGGAGGAGGAGGAGGAGTAGGAGGACCGGCTGTGAAGCTCGCTTTTAAAGCCGTGCGTCGCGAGTCCGACACCCGTCTCTGCCGCGTACCGCGGTCACGAGTATTGGGACGAACGACCGCGCACGGCCAGAGCCGGCCGTGAGTCCCCTCTCCCCTCATCTAACCCAGACCTAACTTATCGAAATCGTTCTCGACAAAAAAGAGGAGAGAGTGTGTGTATGGAGAGGAGGAATCGTCTGGATCCATGTATCGGGTTGTCTCTACGAAAAGACCCCGTCGTTTTCAGATTTCCCCTCTCTGTGTTTTCCATTTTAAGGCTTTTCAATGTACTATTCGCCCGGCCGTCAGATACGCGAGACGAGCGTTGTGCTCTCTCTCGACCGTACTCTGACGGTTTCCGTCTTAACGGGACGTTCGTGTCGTTTTTTTTTTTTTTTTAAAAAAAAAACGACGCCTGAATCTCCTTCGCGCGCTGGTTGGAGTTTTCAGGTATCGGCGTTCTTACGAACCGCAGAACAAGAGACATACACATATATACGATTGATGATCAATCAAATTATATACGATTACCCTGAACGGTGGATCACTTGGCTCGTGGGTCGATGAAGAACGCAGCTAATTGCGCGTCAACGTGTGAACTGCAGGACACATGAACATCGACATTTCGAACGCACATTGCGGTCCACGGATACAATTCCTGGACCACGCCTGGCTGAGGGTCGTTTACGTAACCAAATACTGCTTGCGTTGCTCTTCTAAGTCCCCGCCGTCGCTTACCTCTCCAAGAGACACAATTGGTATATTATAAGAAAAATTGTGTGGAGGGCGCAAAGAGCGTTTCTGAGTCGGGTTGCGAAGAAGATGCTATATATACGTACGAGCGATGGATGGGCGTATCGTCGGCGTTTGACGCGGTTCTGTGTGAAAATTGCCAATTTCGCATTGCGTTGTACTGTTTCCGGAGACGAAGACGATGGGTATATCTGACGTGTATCACACGGACTTGCGTGAGTGTTTTCGGCGTCGCGAGTCGTGTTTATTCATGTATAAACACGACCGCCCGCGAACACCGCTCCGTGCGCGACAGATCGAAATCTCTCTCTCCGCGTGGAACGGCTCGCATTCGCGGAAGAAGCGTTTCGCGCTCTCGAACGTTATACGCGCTCCCGACGTCGCCTGAAATGATGCGTATTCATATCCGAAAGGTTATACAATACATAAAAAGAGTCGACACACAGAGAGACGACTACAGAGAGAATGGACACAAATACAAAATGAAAGAGAGGAGATATTAATATGTGTTTGCACGCACAACGTAAGCCCCAGGGAGAGAGATATTGACGTACGCCTGCGCGTGGAGATGTGCCTCTAAGTAAAAACACGCGTCGACGCGGAGGGTCGTCGTTGCTAGCGACTTCCGACAAACACAAAATTGATCTTGAAAGAGACGAGAGAAGAAGAGAG
>CAJYYI030000040.1:0-24722 GCA_913789915.3 Sphecodes monilicornis
GTATATTCTAGTATATTCATGTATATTCTAGTATATTCTGGTATATTCTGGTATATTCTAGTATATTCAGGTATACTCTGGTAAATTTTAGTATATCCTAGTATATTCTAGTCTATTCTAGTACATTCTGGTATATTCTAGTATATTCTTGTATATTCTAGTATATTCTGGTATATTCTCGTATATTGTAGTATATTCTAGTATATTCTAGTAAATTCTAGTATATTCTAGTATATTCTAGTATATTCTATTATATTCTTGTATATTCTAGTATATTCCGGTATATTGTAGTATATTGTAGTATATTCTAGTATATTCTAGTATATTCTAGTATATTCTAGTATATTATAGTATATTCTAGTATATTCTAGGGTATTATGGTATATAATATTATATTCTAGTATATTCTAGTATATTCTAGTATATTCTACTATATTCTGGTATATTTCTGGTATATACTAGTATATTCATGTATATTCTAGTATATTCTGGTATATTCTAGTATATTCAGGTATACTCTGGTAAATTTTAGTATATCCTAGTATATTCTAGTCTATTCTAGTACATTCTGGTATATTCTAGTATATTCTAGTATATTCTAGTATATTCTAGTATATTCATGTATATTATAGTATATTCTAGTATATTCTAGGGTATTATTGTATATTCTATTATATTCTAGTATATTCTAGTATATTCTAGTATATTCTAGTATATTCTACTATATTCTGGTATATTCTGGTATATACTAGTATATTCATGTATATTCTAGTATATTCTGGTATATTCTAGTATATTCTGGTATATTATAGTATATTCTATTATATTCTAGTATATTCTAGTATATTCTAGTATATTCGAGTATATTTTAGTATATTCTAGTATATTCTAGTGTATTCTGGTATATTCTGGTATATTCTAGTATATTCTGGTGTATTGTAGTATACTCTAGTATATTATAGTATATTCTAGTATATTCTAGGGTATTATGGTATATAATATTATATTCTAGTATATTCTAGTATATTCTAGTATATTCTAGTATATTCTACTATATTCTGGTATATTCTGGTATATACTAGTATATTCATGTATATTCTAGTATATTCTGGTATATTCTAGTATATTCAGGTATACTCTGGTAAATTTTAGTATATCCTAGTATATTCTAGTCTATTCTAGTACATTCTGGTATATTCTAGTATATTCTTGTATATTCTAGTATATTCTGGTATATTCTCGTATATTGTAGTATATTCTAGTATATTCTAGTATATTCTAGTATATTCTAGTATATTCTAGTATATTCTATTATATTCTTGTATATTCTAGTATATTCAGGTATATTGTAGTATATTGTAGTATATTCTAGTATATTCTAGTATATTCTAGTATATTCTAGTATATTATAGTATATTCTAGTATATTCTAGGGTATTATGGTATATAATATTATATTCTAGTATATTCTAGTATATTCTAGTATATTCTACTATATTCTGGTATATTCTGGTATATACTAGTATATTCATGTATATTCTAGTATATTCTGGTATATTCTAGTATATTCAGGTATACTCTGGTAAATTTTAATATATCCTAGTATATTCTAGTCTATTCTAGTACATTCTGGTATATTCTAGTATATTCTAGTATATTCTAGTATATTCTAGTATATTCATGTATATTATAGTATATTCTAGTATATTCTAGGGTATTATTGTATATTCTATTATATTCTAGTATATTCTAGTATATTCTAGTATATTCTAGTATATTCTACTATATTCTGGTATATTCTGGTATATACTAGTATATTCATGTATATTCTAGTATATTCTGGTATATTCTAGTATATTCTGGTATATTATAGTATATTCTATTATATTCTAGTATATTCTAGTATATTCTAGTATATTCGAGTATATTTTAGTATATTCTAGTATATTCTAGTGTATTCTGGTATATTCTGGTATATTCTAGTATATTCTGGTGTATTGTAGTATACTCTAGTATATTATAGTATATTCTAGTATATTCTAGGGTATTATGGTATATAATATTATATTCTAGTATATTCTAGTATATTCTAGTATATTCTAGTATATTCTACTATATTCTGGTATATTCTGGTATATACTAGTATATTCATGTATATTCTAGTATATTCTGGTATATTCTAGTATATTCAGGTATACTCTGGTAAATTTTAGTATATCCTAGTATATTCTAGTCTATTCTAGTACATTCTGGTATATTCTAGTATATTCTTGTATATTCTAGTATATTCTGGTATATTCTCGTATATTGTAGTATATTCTAGTATATTCTAGTATATTCTAGTATATTCTAGTATATTCTAGTATATTCTATTATATTCTTGTATATTCTAGTATATTCAGGTATATTGTAGTATATTGTAGTATATTCTAGTATATTCTAGTATATTCTAGTATATTCTAGTATATTATAGTATATTCTAGTATATTCTTGGGTATTATGGTATATAATATTATATTCTAGTATAGTCTGGTATATTCTAGTATATTCAGGTATACTCTGGTAAATTTTAGTATATCCTAGTATATTCTAGTCTATTCTAGTACATTCTGGTATATTCTAGTATATTCTAGTATTTTCTAGTATATTCTAGTATATTCATGTATATTATAGTATATTCTAGTATATTCTAGGGTATTATTGTATATTCTATTATATTCTAGTATATTCTAGTATATTCTAGTATATTCTAGTATATTCTACTATATTCTGGTATATTCTGGTATATACTAGTATATTCATGTATATTCTAGTATATTCTGGTATATTCTAGTATATTCTGGTATATTATAGTATATTCTATTATATTCTAGTATATTCTAGTATATTCTAGTATATTCGAGTATATTTTAGTATATTCTAGTATATTCTAGTGTATTCTGGTATATTCTGGTATATTCTAGTATATTCTGGTGTATTGTAGTATATTCTGGTATATTCTGGTGTATTCTAGTATATTCTGGTATATTCTAGTATATTCCGGTATATTCTAGTATATTCTCGTATATTCTAGTATATTCTACTATATTCTCGTATATTCTCGTATATTCTGGTATATACTAGTATATTCATGTGTATCCTAGTATATTCTAGTCTATTCTAGTACATTCTGGTATATTCTAGTATATTCTAGTACATTCTAGTATATTCTGGTATATTCTAGTATATTCTAGTATATTCGAGTATATTTTAGTATATTCTAGCATATTCTAGTGTATTCTGGAATATTCTGGTATATTCTAGCATATTCTGGTGTATTGTAGTATACTCTAGTATATTATAGTATATTATGGTATATTCTAGTATATTCTTGTACATTCTAGTATATTCTGGTATATTCTAGTATATTCTAGTATATTCTAGTATATTCTTGTATATTCTAGTATATTCTGGTATATTCTCGTATATTGTAGTATATTCTAGTATATTCTAGTATATTCTAGTATATTCTAGGGTATTATGGTATATTCTATTATATTCTAGTATATTCTAGTATACTCTAGTGTATTCTAGTATAATCAAGTATATTCAAGTATATTTTAGTATATTCTAGCATATTCTAGTGTATTCTGGAATATTCTGGTATATTCTAGCATATTCTGGTGTATTGTAGTATACTCTAGTATATTATAGTATATTATGGTATATTCTAGTATATTCTTGTACATTCTAGTATATTCTGGTATATTCTAGTATATTCTAGTATATTCTAGTATATTCTTGTGTATTCTAGTATATTCTATTATATTCTAGTATATTCTAGTATATTCTAGTATATTCGAGTATATTCTAGTATATTCTAGTATATTCTAGTATATTCTAATATATTCTGGAATATTCTCGTATATTGTAGTATATTCTAGTATATTCTAGTATATTCTAGTATATTCAAGTATGTTATAGTATATTCTATTATATTCTAGTATATTATGGTATATTCTATTATATTCTAGTATATTCTAGTATATTCTAGTGTATTCTAGTATAATCAAGTATATTCAAGTATATTCTTGTGTATTCTAGTATATTCTATTATATTCTAGTATATTCTAGTATATTCTAGTATATTCGAGTATATTCTAGTATATTCAAGTATATTCTAGTATATTCTAGTATATTCTAGGGTATTATGGTATATTCTATTATATTCTAGTATATTCTAGTATATTCTATTATATTCTTGTATATTCTAGTATATTCTAGTATATTCTGGTATATTCAAATATATTCTAGTATATTCTAGTATATTCAAGTATATTCTAGTATATTGTTGTATATTCCAGGATATTATGGTATATTCTAGTATATTCGAGTATATTGTTGTATATTCTAGTATATTATGGTATATTTTAGTATATTCTAGTATATTCTAGTGTATTCTTGCATATTCTAGTATATTCTAGTATATTCTAGTATATTCTATTATATTCTGGTGCATTCCAGTATACTCTGGTATATTCTAGTATATTCTGGTATATTCTAGGATATTCTAGTATACTCTATTATATTCTAGTATATTCTGGTATATTCTAGTATATTCTGGTATATTCGAGTATATTCTAGTATATTCTAGTATATTCTAGTATATTCTAGTATATTCTGGAATATTCTCGTATATTGTAGTATATTCTAGTATTTTCTAGTATATTCTAGTATATTCTAGTATATTCTAGTATATTCTAGTATATTCTAGTATATTCTAGTATATTCAAGTATGTTATAGTATATTCTTGTATATTCTAGTATATTCTGTTATATTCTGGTATGTTTTAATATATTCTAGTATATTCTGGTATATTCTAATATAATCTGGTATATTCTAGTACATTCTAGTACATTCTGGTATATTCTCGTACATTCTAGTATATTCTTGCATATTCTGGTATATTCTAGTATATTCAAGTATATTATAGTATATTCTGGTATATTCTGGTATATTCTAGTATATTCTAGTATATTATAGTATATTCTCATGTATTCCAGTATGTTCTAGTATATTCTAGTATATTCTAGTACATTCCGGTATATTCTAGTATATTCTACTATATTCTGGTATATTCTGGTATATACTAGTATATTCATGTATATTCTAGTATATTCTCGTATATTCTAGTATATTCTGGTATACTCTGGTATATTTTAGTATATCCTAGTATATTCAAGTCTATTCTAGTACATTCTGGTATATTCTAGTATATTCTTGTACATTCTAGTATATTCTGGTATATTCTAGTATATTCTAGTCTATTCTAGTACATTCTGGTATATTCTAGTATATTCTTGTACATTCTAGTATATTATGGTATATTCTAGTATATTCTAGTATATTCTATTATATTCTTGTATATTCTAGTATATTCAGGTATATTCTCGTATATTGTAGTATATTCTAGTATATTCTAGTATATTCTAGTATATTCTAGTATATTCAAGTATATTATAGTATATTCTAGTATATTCTAGGGTATTATGGTATATTCTATTATATTCTAGTATATTCATGTATATTCTAGTATATTCTGGTATATTCTAGTATATTCAGGTATACTCTGGTAAATTTTAGTATATCCTAGTATATTCTAGTCTATTCTAGTACATTCTGGTATATTCTAGTATATTCTTGTATATTCTAGTATATTCTGGTATATTCTCGTATATTGTAGTATATTCTAGTATATTCTAGTATATTCTAGTATATTCTAGTATATTCAAGTATATTATAGTATATTCTAGTATATTCTAGGGTATTATTGTATATTCTATTATATTCTAGTATATTCTATTATATTCTAGTATATTCTAGTATATTCTAGTATATTCTAGTATATTCTACTATATTCTGGTATATTCTGGTATATACTAGTATATTCATGTATATTCTAGTATATCCTGGTATATTCTAGTATATTCTGGTATATTATAGTATATTCTATTATATTCTAGTATATTCTAGAATATTCTAGTATATTCGAGTATATTTTAGTATATTCTAGTATATTCTAGTGTATTCTGGTATATTCTGGTATATTCTAGTATATTCTGGTGTATTGTAGTATACTCTAGTATATTATAGTATATTATGGTATATTCTGGTATATTGTAGTATATTCTAGCATATTCTGGTATATTCTAGTATATTCTAGTATATTATAGTATATTCTGGTATATTCTGGTGTATTCTAGTATATTCTAGTATATTCTAGTATATTCCGGTATATTCTAGTATATTCTCGTATATTCTAGTATATTCTACTATATTCTCGTATATTCTCGTATATTCTGGTATATACTAGTATATTCATGTGTATCCTAGTATATTCTAGTCTATTCTAGTACATTCTGGTATATTCTAGTATATTCTAGTACATTCTAGTATATTCTGGTATATTCTAGTATATTCTAGTATATTCGAGTATATTTTAGTATATTCTAGCATATTCTAGTGTATTCTGGAATATTCTGGTATATTCTAGCATATTCTGGTGTATTGTAGTATACTCTAGTATATTATAGTATATTATGGTATATTCTAGTATATTCTTGTACATTCTAGTATATTCTGGTATATTCTAGTATATTATAGTATATTCTAGTATATTCTTGTATATTCTAGTATATTCTGGTATATTCTCGTATATTGTAGTATATTCTAGTATATTCTAGTATATTCTAGTATATTCTAGGGTATTATGGTATATTCTATTATATTCTAGTATATTCTAGTATATTCTAGTGTATTCTAGTATAATCAAGTATATTCAAGTATATTCTTGTGTATTCTAGTATATTCTATTATACTCTAGTATATTCTAGTATATTCTAGTATATTCGAGTATATTCTAGTATATTCTAGTATATTCTTGTATATTCTAGTATATTCTGGTATATTCTCGTATATTGTAGTATATTCTAGTATATTCTAGTATATTCTAGTATATTCTAGTATATTCTAGTATATTCTAGTATATTCAAGTATATTATAGTATATTCTAGTATATTCTAGGGTATTATGGTATATTCTATTATATTCTAGTATATTCTAGTATACTCTAGTGTATTCTAGTATAATCAAGTATATTCAAGTATATTTTAGTATATTCTAGCATATTCTAGTGTATTCTGGAATATTCTGGTATATTCTAGCATATTCTGGTGTATTGTAGTATACTCTAGTATATTATAGTATATTATGGTATATTCTAGTATATTCTTGTACATTCTAGTATATTCTGGTATATTCTAGTATATTCTAGTATATTCTAGTATATTCTTGTGTATTCTAGTATATTCTATTATATTCTAGTATATTCTAGTATATTCGAGTATATTCTAGTATATTCTAGTATATTCTAGTATATTCTGGAATATTCTCGTATATTGTAGTATATTCTAGTATATTCTAGTATATTCTAGTATATTCTAGTATATTCAAGTATGTTATAGTATATTCTATTATATTCTAGTATATTATGGTATATTCTATTATATTCTAGTATATTCTAGTATATTCTAGTGTATTCTAGTATAATCAAGTATATTCAAGTATATTCTTGTGTATTCTAGTATATTCTATTATATTGTAGTATATTCTAGTATATTCTAGTATATTCGAGTATATTCTAGTATATTCAAGTATATTCTAGTATATTCTAGTATATTCTAGGGTATTATGGTATATTCTATTATATTCTAGTATATTCTAGTATATTCTATTATATTCTTGTATATTCTAGTATATTCTAGTATATTCTGGTATATTCAAATATATTCTAGTATATTCTAGTATATTCAAGTATATTCTAGTATATTGTTGTATATTCCAGGATATTATGGTATATTCTAGTATATTCGAGTATATTGTTGTATATTCTAGTATATTATGGTATATTTTAGTATATTCTAGTATATTCTAGTGTATTCTTGCATATTCTAGTATATTCTAGTATATTCTAGTATATTCTAGTATATTCTGGTGCATTCCAGTATACTCTGGTATATTCTAGTATATTCTGGTATATTCTAGTATATTCTAGTATATTCTAGTATATTCTAGTATATTCTAGTATATTCTGGAATATTCTCGTATATTGTAGTATATTCTAGTATATTCTAGTATATTCTAGTATATTCTAGTATATTCTAGTATATTCTAGTATATTCTAGTATATTATAGTATATTCTATTATATTATAGTATATTCTGTTATATTCTGGTATGTTTTAATATATTCTAGTATATTCTGTTATATGCTAATATAATCTGGTATATTCTAGTACATTCTAGTACATTCTGGTATATTCTCGTACATTCTAGTATATTCTTGCATATTCTGGTATATTCTAGTATATTCAAGTATATTATAGTATATTCTGGTATATTCTGGTATATTCTAGTATATTCTAGTATATTATAGTATATTCTCATGTATTCCAGTATGTTCTAGTATATTCTAGTATACTCTAGTACATTCCGGTATATTCTAGTATATTCTACTATATTCTGGTATATTCTGGTATATACTAGTATATTCATGTATATTCTAGTATATTCTGGTATATTCTAGTATATTCTGGTATACTCTGGTATATTTTAGTATATCCTAGTATATTCAAGTCTATTCTAGTACATTCTGGTATATTCTAGTATATTCTTGTACATTCTAGTATATTCTGGTATATTCTAGTATATTCTAGTCTATTCTAGTACATTCTGGTATATTCTAGTATATTCTTGTACATTCTAGTATATTATGGTATATTCTAGTATATTCTAGTATATTCTATTATATTCTTGTATATTCTAGTATATTCAGGTATATTCTCGTATATTGTAGTATATTCTAGTATATTCTAGTATATTCTAGTATATTCTAGTATATTCTAGGGTATTATGGTATATTCTATTATATTCTAGTATATTCTATTATATTCTAGTATATTCTAGTATATTCTAGTATATTCTAGTATATTCTACTATATTCTGGTATATTCTGGTATATACTAGTATATTCATGTATATTCTAGTATATCCTGGTATATTCTAGTATATTCTGGTATATTATAGTATATTCTATTATATTCTAGTATATTCTAGAATATTCTAGTATATTCGAGTATATTTTAGTATATTCTAGTATATTCTAGTGTATTCTGGTATATTCTGGTATATTCTAGTATATTCTGGTGTATTGTAGTATACTCTAGTATATTATAGTATATTATGGTATATTCTGGTATATTGTAGTATATTCTAGCATATTCTGGTATATTCTAGTATATTCTAGTATATTATAGTATATTCTGGTATATTCTGGTGTATTCTAGTATATTCTAGTATATTCTAGTATATTCCGGTATATTCTAGTATATTCTCGTATATTCTAGTATATTCTACTATATTCTCGTATATTCTCGTATATTCTGGTATATACTAGTATATTCATGTGTATCCTAGTATATTCTAGTCTATTCTAGTACATTCTGGTATATTCTAGTATATTCTAGTACATTCTAGTATATTCTGGTATATTCTAGTATATTCTAGTATATTCGAGTATATTTTAGTATATTCTAGCATATTCTAGTGTATTCTGGAATATTCTGGTATATTCTAGCATATTCTGGTGTATTGTAGTATACTCTAGTATATTATAGTATATTATGGTATATTCTAGTATATTCTTGTACATTCTAGTATATTCTGGTATATTCTAGTATATTATAGTATATTCTAGTATATTCTAGTATATTCTAGTATATTCTGGTATATTCTCGTATATTGTAGTATATTCTAGTATATTCTAGTATATTCTAGTATATTCTAGGGTATTATGGTATATTCTATTATATTCTAGTATATTCTAGTATATTCTAGTGTATTCTAGTATAATCAAGTATATTCAAGTATATTCTTGTGTATTCTAGTATATTCTATTATACTCTAGTATATTCTAGTATATTCTAGTACATTCGAGTATATTCTAGTATATTCTAGTATATTCTTGTATATTCTAGTATATTCTGGTATATTCTCGTATATTGTAGTATATTCTAGTATATTCTGGTATATTCTCGTATATTGTAGTATATTCTAGTATATTCTATTATATTCTAGTATATTATAGTATATTCTAGTATATTCTAGGGTATTATGGTATATTCTATTATATTCTAGTATATTCTAGTATACTCTAGTGTATTCTAGTATAATCAAGTATATTCAAGTATATTTTAGTATATTCTAGCATATTCTAGTGTATTCTGGAATATTCTGGTATATTCTAGCATATTCTGGTGTATTGTAGTATACTCTAGTATATTATAGTATATTATGGTATATTATAGTATATTATGGTATATTCTAGTATATTCTTGTACATTCTAGTATATTCTGGTATATTCTAGTATATTCTAGTATATTCTAGTATATTCTTGTGTATTCTAGTATATTCTATTATATTCTAGTATATTCTAGTATATTCTAGTATATTCTAGTATATTCTAGTATATTCTAGTATATTCTGGAATATTCTCGTATATTGTAGTATATTCTAGTATATTCTAGTATATTCTAGTATATTCTAGTATATTCAAGTATGTTATAGTATATTCTATTATATTCTAGTATATTATGGTATATTCTATTATATTCTAGTATATTCTAGTATATTCTAGTGTATTCTAGTATAATCAAGTATATTCAAGTATATTCTTGTGTATTCTAGTATATTCTATTATATTGTAGTATATTCTAGTATATTCTAGTATATTCGAGTATATTCTAGTATATTCAAGTATATTCTAGTATATTCTAGTATATTCTAGGGTATTATGGTATATTCTATTATATTCTAGTATATTCTAGTATATTCTATTATATTCTTGTATATTCTAGTATATTCTAGTATATTCTGGTATATTCAAATATATTCTAGTATATTCTAGTATATTCAAGTATATTCTAGTATATTGTTGTATATTCCAGGATATTATGGTATATTCTAGTATATTCGAGTATATTGTTGTATATTCTAGTATATTATGGTATATTTTAGTATATTCTAGTATATTCTAGTGTATTCTTGCATATTCTAGTATATTCTAGTATATTCTAGTATATTCTAGTATATTCTGGTGCATTCCAGTATACTCTGGTATATTCTAGTATATTCTGGTATATTCTAGTATATTCTAGTATATTCTAGTATATTCTAGTATATTCTAGTATATTCTGGAATATTCTCGTATATTGTAGTATATTCTAGTATATTCTAGTATATTCTAGTATATTCTAGTATATTCTAGTATATTCTAGTATATTCAAGTATGTTATAGTATATTCTATTATATTATAGTATATTCTGTTATATTCTGGTATGTTTTAATATATTCTAGTATATTCTGTTATATGCTAATATAATCTGGTATATTCTAGTACATTCTAGTACATTCTGGTATATTCTCGTACATTCTAGTATATTCTTGCATATTCTGGTATATTCTAGTATATTCTAGTATATTATAGTATATTCTGGTATATTCTGGTATATTCTAGTATATTCTAGTATATTATAGTATATTCTCATGTATTCCAGTAGGTTCTAGTATATTCTAGTATACTCTAGTACATTCCGGTATATTCTAGTATATTCTACTATATTCTGGTATATTCTGGTATATACTAGTATATTCATGTATATTCTAGTATATTCTGGTATATTCTAGTATATTCTGGTATACTCTGGTATATTTTAGTATATCCTAGTATATTCAAGTCTATTCTAGTACATTCTGGTATATTCTAGTATATTCTTGTACATTCTAGTATATTCTGGTATATTCTAGTATATTCTACTATATTCTGGTATATTCTGGTATATACTAGTATATTCATGTATATTCTAGTATATTCTGGTATATTCTAGTATATTCTGGTATACTCTGGTATATTTTAGTATATCCTAGTATATTCAAGTCTATTCTAGTACATTCTGGTATATTCTAGTATATTCTTGTACATTCTAGTATATTCTGGTATATTCTAGTATATTCTAGTCTATTCTAGTACATTCTGGTATATTCTAGTATATTCTTGTACATTCTAGTATATTATGGTATATTCTAGTATATTCTAGTATATTCTATTATATTCTTGTATATTCTAGTATATTCTGGTATATTCTCGTATATTGTAGTATATTCTAGTATATTCTAGTATATTCTAGTATATTCTAGTATATTCAAGTATATTATAGTATATTCTAGGGTATTATGGTATATTCTATTATATTCTAGTATATTCTAGTATATTCTAGTATATTCTAGTATATTCTACTATATTCTGGTATATTCTGGTATATACTAGTATATTCATGTATATTCTAGTATATTCTGGTATATTCTAGTATATTCAGGTATACTCTGGTAAATTTTAGTATATCCTAGTATATTCTAGTCTATTCTAGTACATTCTGGTATATTCTAGTATATTCTTGTATATTCTAGTATATTCTGGTATATTCTCGTATATTGTAGTATATTCTAGTATATTCTAGTATATTCTAGTATATTCTAGTATATTCAAGTATATTATAGTATATTCTAGTATATTCTAGGGTATTATTGTATATTCTATTATATTCTAGTATATTCTAGTATATTCTAGTATATTCTAGTATATTCTAGTATATTCTAGTATATTCTACTATATTCTGGTATATTCTGGTATATACTAGTATATTCATGTATATTCTAGTATATTCTGGTATATTCTAGTATATTCTGGTATATTATAGTATATTCTATTATATTCTAGTATATTCTAGTATATTCTAGTATATTCGAGTATATTTTAGTATATTCTAGTATATTCTAGTGTATTCTGGTATATTCTGGTATATTCTAGTATATTCTGGTGTATTGTAGTATACTCTAGTATATTATAGTATATTATGGTATATTCTGGTATATTGTAGTATATTCTAGCATATTCTGGTATATTCTAGTATATTCTAGTATATTATAGTATATTCTGGTATATTCTGGTGTATTCTAGTATATTCTAGTATATTCTAGTATATTCCGGTATATTCTAGTATATTCTCGTATATTCTAGTATATTCTACTATATTCTCGTATATTCTCGTATATTCTGGTATATACTAGTATATTCATGTGTATCCTAGTATATTCTAGTCTATTCTAGTACATTCTGGTATATTCTAGTATATTCTAGTACATTCTAGTATATTCTGGTATATTCTAGTATATTCTAGTATATTCGAGTATATTTTAGTATATTCTAGCATATTCTAGTGTATTCTGGAATATTCTGGTATATTCTAGCATATTCTGGTGTATTGTAGTATACTCTAGTATATTATAGTATATTATGGTATATTCTAGTATATTCTTGTACATTCTAGTATATTCTGGTATATTCTAGTATATTATAGTATATTCTAGTATATTCTTGTATATTCTAGTATATTCTGGTATATTCTCGTATATTGTAGTATATTCTAGTATATTCTAGTATATTCTAGTATATTCTAGGGTATTATGGTATATTCTATTATATTCTAGTATATTCTAGTATATTCTAGTGTATTCTAGTGTAATCAAGTATATTCAAGTATATTCTTGTGTATTCTAGTATATTCTATTATATTCTAGTATATTCTAGTATATTCTAGTATATTCGAGTATATTCTAGTATATTCTAGTATATTCTTGTATATTCTAGTATATTCTGGTATATTCTCGTATATTGTAGTATATTCTAGTATATTCGAGTATATTCTAGTATATTCTAGTATATTCTAGTATATTCTAGTATATTCTGGAATATTCTCGTATATTGTAGTATATTCTAGTATATTCTAGTATATTCTAGGGTATTATGGTACATTCTATTATATTCTAGTATATTCTAGTATATTCTATTATATTCTTGTATATTCTAGTATATTCTAGTATATTCTGGTATATTCAAATATATTCTAGTATATTCTAGTATATTCAAGTATATTCTAGTATATTGTTGTATATTCCAGGATATTATGGTATATTCTAGTATATTCGAGTATATTGTTGTATATTCTAGTATATTATGGTATATTTTAGTATATTCTAGTATATTCTAGTGTATTCTTGCATATTCTAGTATATTCTAGTATATTCTAGTATATTCTAGTATATTCTGGTGCATTCCAGTATACTCTGGTATATTCTAGTATATTCTGGTATATTCTAGGATATTCTAGTATACTCTATTATATTCTAGTATATTCTGGTATATTCTAGTATATTCTGGTATATTCGAGTATATTCTAGTATATTCTAGTATATTCTAGTATATTCTAGTATATTCTGGAATATTCTCGTATATTGTAGTATATTCTAGTATATTCTAGTATATTCTAGTATATTCTAGTATATTCTAGTATATTCTAGTATATTCAAGTATGTTATAGTATATTCTATTATATTCTAGTATATTCTGTTATATTCTGGTATGTTTTAATATATTCTAGTATATTCTGGTATATTCTAATATAATCTGGTATATTCTAGTACATTCTAGTACATTCTGGTATATTCTCGTACATTCTAGTATATTCTTGCATATTCTGGTATATTCTAGTATATTCTAGTATATTATAGTATATTCTGGTATATTCTGGTATATTCTAGTATATTCTAGTATATTATAGTATATTCTCATGTATTCCAGTATGTTCTAGTATATTCTAGTATACTCTAGTACATTCCGGTATATTCTAGTATATTCTACTATATTCTGGTATATTCTGGTATATACTAGTATATTCATGTATATTCTAGTATATTCTGGTATATTCTAGTATATTCTGGTATACTCTGGTATATTTTAGTATATCCGAGTATATTCAAGTCTATTCTAGTACATTCTGGTATATTCTAGTATATTCTTGTACATTCTAGTATATTCTGGTATATTCTAGTATATTCTAGTCTATTCTAGTACATTCTGGTATATTCTAGTATATTCTTGTACATTCTAGTATATTCTGGTATATTCTAGTATATTCTAGTATATTCTAGTATATTCTTGTATATTCTAGTATATTCTGGTATATTCTCGTATATTGTAGTATATTCTAGTATATTCTAGTATATTCTAGTATATTCTAGTATATTCAAGTATATTATAGTATATTCTAGGGTATTATGGTATATTCTATTATATTCTAGTATATTCTAGTATATTCTAGTATATTCTAGTATATTCTACTATATTCTGGTATATTCTGGTATATACTAGTATATTCATGTATATTCTAGTATATTCTGGTATATTCTAGTATATTCAGGTATACTCTGGTAAATTTTAGTATATCCTAGTATATTCTAGTCTATTCTAGTACATTCTGGTATATTCTAGTATATTCTTGTATATTCTAGTATATTCTGGTATATTCTCGTATATTGTAGTATATTCTAGTATATTCTAGTATATTCTAGTATATTCTAGTATATTCAAGTATATTATAGTATATTCTAGTATATTCTAGGGTATTATTGTATATTCTATTATATTCTAGTATATTCTAGTATATTCTAGTATATTCTAGTATATTCTAGTATATTCTAGTATATTCTACTATATTCTGGTATATTCTGGTATATACTAGTATATTCATGTATATTCTAGTATATTCTGGTATATTCTAGTATATTCTAGTATATTATAGTATATTCTATTATATTCTAGTATATTCTAGTATATTCTAGTATATTCGAGTATATTTTAGTATATTCTAGTATATTCTAGTGTATTCTGGTATATTCTGGTATATTCTAGTATATTCTGGTGTATTGTAGTATACTCTAGTATATTATAGTATATTATGGTATATTCTGGTATATTGTAGTATATTCTAGCATATTCTGGTATATTCTAGTATATTCTAGTATATTATAGTATATTCTGGTATATTCTGGTGTATTCTAGTATATTCTGGTATATTCTAGTATATTCCGGTATATTCTAGTATATTCTCGTATATTCTAGTATATTCTACTATATTCTCGTATATTCTCCTATATTCTGGTATATACTAGTATATTCATGTGTATCCTAGTATATTCTAGTCTATTCTAGTACATTCTGGTATATTCTAGTATATTCTAGTACATTCTAGTATATTCTGGTATATTCTAGTATATTCTAGTATATTCGAGTATATTTTAGTATATTCTAGCATATTCTAGTGTATTCTGGAATATTCTGGTATATTCTAGCATATTCTGGTGTATTGTAGTATACTCTAGTATATTATAGTATATTATGGTATATTCTAGTATATTCTTGTACATTCTAGTATATTCTGGTATATTCTAGTATATTATAGTATATTCTAGTATATTCTTGTATATTCTAGTATATTCTGGTATATTCTCGTATATTGTAGTATATTCTAGTATATTCTAGTATATTCTAGTATATTCTAGGGTATTATGGTATATTCTATTATATTCTAGTATATTCTAGTATATTCTAGTGTATTCTAGTATAATCAAGTATATTCAAGTATATTCTTGTGTATTCTAGTATATTCTATTATATTCTAGTATATTCTAGTATATTCTAGTATATTCGAGTATATTCTAGTATATTCTAGTATATTCTAGTATATTCTAGTATATTCAAGTATATTATAGTATATTCTAGTATATTCTAGGGTATTATGGTATATTCTATTATATTCTAGTATATTCTAGTATATTCTAGTGTATTCTAGTATAATCAAGTATATTCTAGTATATTCTAGTGTATTCTTGCATATTCTAGTATATTCTAGTATATTCTAGTATATTCTAGTATATTCTGGTGCATTCCTGTATACTCTGGTATATTCTAGTATATTCTGGTATATTCTAGGATATTCTAGTATACTCTATTATATTCTAGTATATTCTAGTATATTCTAGTATATTCTAGTATATTCTAGTATATTCAAGTATATTCTAGTATATTCTGGTATATTCTACTATATTCTAGTATATTCTAGTATATTCTGGTATATTCTCGTATATTGTAGTATATTCTTTTATACTCTAGTATATTCTAGTATATTCTATTATATTCTGTTATATTCTGGTATATTCTCGTATATTCTAGTACATTCTAGTATATTCTAGTATATTCTGTTATATTCTGGTATATTCTAGTATATTCTGGTATATTCTAGTATATTCTAGTATATTCTAGTATATTCAAGTATATTCTAGTATATTGTTGTATATTCCAGGATATTATGGTATATTCTATTATATTCGAGTATATTGTTGTATATTCTAGTATATTATGGTATATTTTAGTATATTCTAGTATATTCTAGTGTATTCTTGCATATTCTAGTATATTCTAGTATATTCTAGTATATTCTATTATATTCTAGTATATTCTAGTATATTCTACTATATTCTAGTATATTTTAGTATATGCTAGTATATTCTAGTGTATTCTGGTATATTCTTGTATACCCTAGTATATTCTTGTATACTCTAGTATATTCTGTTATATTCTGGTATGTTTTAATATATTCTAGTATATTCTGGTATATTCTAGTATAATCTGGTATATTATAGTATATTCTGGTATATTCTGGTATGTTCTAGTATATTCTAGTATATTATAGTATATTCTCATGTATTCCAGTATGTTCTAGTATATTCTAGTATACTCTAGTACATTCCGGTATATTCTAGTATATTCTACTATATTCTGGTATATTCTGGTATATACTAGTATATTCATGTATATTCTAGTATATTCTGGTATATTCTAGTATATTCTGGTATACTCTGGTATATTTTAGTATATCCTAGTATATTCAAGTCTATTCTAGTACATTCTGGTATATTCTAGTATATTCTTGTACATTCTAGTATATTCTGGTATATTCTAGTATATTCTAGTATATTCTAGTATATTCTAGTATATTCTAGTATATTCTAGTATATTCTATTATATTCTAGTATATTCTAGTATATTCTAGTATATTCGAGTATATTTTAGTATATTCTAGTATATTCTAGTGTATTCTGGAATATTCTGGTATATTTTAGCATATTCTGGTGTATTGTAGTATACTCTAGTATATTATAGTATATTATGGTATATTCTGGTATATTGTAGTATATTCTAGCATATTCTGGTATATTCTAGTATATTCTAGTATATTATAGTATATTCTGGTATATTCTGATATATTCTAGTATGTTCTAGTATATTATAGTATATTCTCATGTATTCCAGTATATTCTAGTATATTCTAGTATATTCTAGTATATTCTGGTATATTCTAGTATATTCTCGTATATTCTAGTACATTCTAGTACATTATGGTATATTCTCGTACATTCTAGTATATTCTTGCATATTCTGGTATATTCTAGTATATTCTAGTATATTATAGTATATTCTGGTATATTCTGGTATATTCTAGTATATTCTAGTATATTATAGTATATTCTCATGTATTCCAGTATGTTCTAGTATATTCTAGTATATTCTAGTATATTCTACTATATTCTGGTATATTCTGGTATATACTAGTATATTCATGTATATTCTAGTATATTCTGGTATATTCTAGTATATTCTGGTATACTCTGGTATATTTTAGTATATCCTAGTATATTCTAGTCTATTCTAGTACATTCTGGTATATTCTAGTATATTCTTGTACATTCTAGTATATTCTGGTATATTCTAGTATATTCTAGTATATTCTAGTATATTCTAGTATATTCCGGTATATTCTAGTATATTCTCGTATATTCTAGTATATTCTACTATATTCTAGTATATTCTGGTATATACTAGTATATTCATGTGTATTCTAGTATATTCTGGTATATTCTAGTATATTCTAGTATACTCTGGTATATTTTAGTATATCCTAGTATATTCTAGTCTATTCTAGTACATTCTGGTACATTCTAGTATATTCTGGTATATTCTGGTATATTCTCGTATATTGTAGTATATTCTAGTATATTCTAGTATATTCTAGTATATTCTAGTATATTCAAGTATATTATAGTATATTCTAGTATATTCTAGGGTATTATGGTATATTCTATTATATTCTAGTATATTCTAGTATATTCTAGTATATTCTTGTATATTCTAGTATATTCTAGTATATTCTAGTATATTCTAGTGTATTCTGTAATATTCTGGTATATTCTAGCATATTCTGGTGTATTGTAGTATACTCTAGTATATTATAGTATATTATGGTATATTCTGGTATATTGTAGTATATTCTAGCATATTCTGGTATATTCTAGTATATTCTATTATATTATAGTATATTCTGGTATATTCTGATATATTCTAGTATGTTCTAGTATATTATAGTATATTCTCATGTATTCCAGTATATTCTTGTATATTCTAGTGTATTCTAGTATATTCAAGTATATTCAAGTATATTCTAGTATATTCTAGTATATTCTACTATATTCTAGTATATTCTAGTATATTCTAGTATATTCGAGTATATTTTAGTATATTCTAGAATATTCTAGTGTATTCTGGTATATTCTGGTATATTCTAGTATATTCTGGTATATTCTGATATATTCTAGTATGTTCTAGTATATTATAGTATATTCTCATGTATTCCAGTATATTCTTGTATATTCTAGTATATTCTAGTATATTCAAGTATATTCTAGTATATTCTAGTATATTCTAGTATATTCTAGTATATTCCGGTATATTCTAGTATATTCTCGTATATTCTAGTATATTCTACTATATTCTCGTATATTCTGGTATATACTAGTATATTCATGTGTATTCTAGTATATTCTGGTATATTCTAGTATATTCTCGTATATTCTAGTATATTCTACTATATTCTCGTATATTCTCGTATATTCTGGTATATACTAGTATATTCATGTGTATCCTAGTATATTCTAGTCTATTCTAGTACATTCTGGTATATTCTAGTATATTCTATTATATTCTTGTATATTCTAGTATATTCAGGTATATTCTCGTATATTGTAGTATATTCTAGTATATTCTAGTATATTCTAGTATATTCTAGTATATTCAAGTATATTATAGTATATTCTAGTATATTCTAGGGTATTATGGTATATTCTATTATATTCTAGTATATTCTAGTATATTCTAGTATATTCTTGTATATTCTAGTGTATTCTAGTATATTCTAGTATATTCTGGTATATTCTGGTATATTCTAGTATATTCTTGTACATTCTAGTATATTCTCGTATATTCTAGTATATTCTAGTATATTCTAGTATATTCTGGTATATTCTAGTATATTCTAGTATACTCTGGTATATTTTAGTATATCCTAGTATATTCTAGTCTATTCTAGTACATTCTGGTATATTCTAGTATATTCTTGTACATCCTAGTATATTCTGGTATATTCTAGTATACTCTGGTATATTTTAGTACATCCTAGTATATTCTAGTCTATTCTAGTACATTCTGGTACATTCTAGTGTATTCTGGTATATTCTGGTATATTCTCGTATATTGTAGTATATTCTAGTATATTCTAGTATATTCTAGTATATTCTAGTATATTCAAGTATATTATAGTATATTCTAGTATATTCTAGGGTATTATGGTATATTCTATTATATTCTAGTATATTCTAGTATATTCTAGTATATTCTTGTATATTCTAGTGTATTCTAGTATATTCTAGTATATTCTAGTGTATTCTGTAATATTCTGGTATATTCTAGCATATTCTGGTGTATTGTAGTATACTCTAGTATATTATAGTATATTATGGTATATTCTGGTATATTGTAGTATATTCTAGCATATTCTGGTATATTCTAGTATATTCTATTATATTATAGTATATTCTGGTATATTCTGATATATTCTAGTATGTTCTAGTATATTATAGTATATTCTCATGTATTCCAGTATATTCTTGTATATTCTAGTGTATTCTAGTATATTCAAGTATATTCAAGTATATTCTAGTATATTCTAGTATATTCTACTATATTCTAGTATATTCTAGTATATTCTAGTATATTCGAGTATATTTTAGTATATTCTAGAATATTCTAGTGTATTCTGGTATATTCTGGTATATTCTAGTATATTCTGGTATATTCTGATATATTCTAGTATGTTCTAGTATATTATAGTATATTCTCATGTATTCCAGTATATTCTTGTATATTCTAGTGTATTCTAGTATATTCAAGTATATTCAAGTATATTCTAGTATATTCTAGTATATTCTACTATATTCCGGTATATTCTAGTATATTCTCGTATATTCTAGTATATTCTACTATATTCTCGTATATTCTGGTATATACTAGTATATTCATGTGTATTCTAGTATATTCTGGTATATTCTAGTATATTCTCGTATATTCTAGTATATTCTACTATATTCTCGTATATTCTCGTATATTCTGGTATATACTAGTATATTCATGTGTATCCTAGTATATTCTAGTCTATTCTAGTACATTCTGGTATATTCTAGTATATTCTATTATATTCTTGTATATTCTAGTATATTCAGGTATATTCTCGTACATTGTAGTATATTCTAGTATATTCTAGTATATTCTAGTATATTCTAGTATATTCAAGTATATTATAGTATATTCTAGTATATTCTAGGGTATTATGGTATATTCTATTATATTCTAGTATATTCTAGTATATTCTAGTATATTCTTGTATATTCTAGTGTATTCTAGTATATTCTAGTATATTCTGGTATATTCTGGTATATTCTAGTATATTCTTGTACATTCTAGTATATTCTCGTATATTCTAGTATATTCTAGTATATTCTAGTATATTCTTGTATATTCTGGTATATTCTGGTATATTCTCGTATATTGTAGTATATTCCAGTATATTCTAGTATATTCTAGTATATTCTAGTATATTATAGTATATTCTGGTATATTCTGGTATATTCTACTATATTCTAGTATATTCTAGTATATTCTGGTATATTCTCCTATATTGTAGTATATTCTTTTATACTCTAGTATATTCTAGTATATTCTATTATATTCTGTTATATTCTGGTATATTCTCGTATATTCTAGTACATTCTAGTATATTCTAGTATATTCTGTTATATTCTGCTATATTCTGGTATATTCTGGTATATACTAGTATATTCATGTATATTCTAGTATATTCTGGTATATTCTAGTATATTCTAGTATATTCTAGTATATTCTACTATATTCTGGTATAATCTGGTATATACTAGTATATTCATGTATATTCTAGTATATTCTGGTATATTCTAGTATATTCTGGTATACTCTGGTATATTTTAGTACATCCTAGTATGTTCTAGTCTATTCTAGTACATTCTGGTATATTCTAGTATATTCTTGTACATTCTAGTATATTCTGGTATATTCTAGTATATTCTAGTATATTCGAGTATATTTTAGTATATTCTAGTATATTCTAGTGTATTCTGGTATATTCTGGTATATTCTCGTATATTGTAGTATATTCTAGTATATTCTAGTATATTCTAGTATACTCTAGTATATTCAAGTATATTGTAGTATTTTCTAGTATATTCTAGGGTATTATGGTATATTCTATTATATTCTAGTGTATTCTAGTATATTCTGGTATATTCTTGTATATTCTAGTGTATTCTAGTATATTCTAGTATATTCAAGTATATTCTAGTATATTCTAGTATATTCTAGTATATTCTAGTATATTCTAGTATATTCTATTATATTCTAGTATATTCTAGTATATTCTAGTATATTCGAGTATATTTTAGTATATTCTAGTATATTCTAGTGTATTCTGGAATATTCTGGTATATTTTAGCATATTCTGGTGTATTGTAGTATACTCTAGTATATTATAGTATATTATGGTATATTCTGGTATATTGTAGTATATTCTAGCATATTCTGGTATATTCTAGTATATTCTAGTATATTATAGTATATTCTGGTATATTCTGATATATTCTAGTATGTTCTAGTATATTATAGTATATTCTCATGTATTCCAGTATATTCTAGTATATTCTAGTATATTCTAGTATATTCTGGTATATTCTAGTATATTCTCGTATATTCTAGTACATTCTAGTACATTATGGTATATTCTCGTACATTCTAGTGTATTCTAGCATATTCTGGTATATTCTAGTATATTCTAGTATATTATAGTATATTCTGGTATATTCTGGTATATTCTAGTATATTCTAGTATATTATAGTATATTCTCATGTATTCCAGTATGTTCTAGTATATTCTAGTATATTCTAGTATATTCTACTATATTCTGGTATATTCTGGTATATACTAGTATATTCATGTATATTCTAGTATATTCTGGTATATTCTAGTATATTCTAGTATACTCTGGTATATTTTAGTATATCCTAGTATATTCTAGTCTATTCTAGTACATTCTGGTATATTCTAGTATATTCTTGTACATTCTAGTATATTCTGGTATATTCTAGTATATTCTAGTATATTCTAGTATATTCTAGTATATTCCGGTATATTCTAGTATATTCTCGTATATTCTAGTATATTCTACTATATTCTAGTATATTCTGGTATATACTAGTATATTCATGTGTATTCTAGTATATTCTGGTATATTCTAGTATATTCTAGTATACTCTGGTATATTTTAGTATATCCTAGTATATTCTAGTCTATTCTAGTACATTCTGGTATATTCTAGTGTATTCTGGTATATTCTGGTATATTCTCGTATATTGTAGTATATTCTAGTATATTCTAGTATATTCTAGTATATTCTAGTATATTCAAGTATATTATAGTATATTCTAGTATATTCTAGGGTATTATGGTATATTCTATTATATTCTAGTATATTCTAGTATATTCTAGTATATTCTTGTATATTCTAGTATATTCTAGTATATTCTAGTATATTCTAGTGTATTCTGGAATATTCTGGTATATTCTAGCATATTCTGGTGTATTGTAGTATACTCTAGTATATTATAGTATATTATGGTATATTCTGGTATATTGTAGTATATTCTAGCATATTCTGGTATATTCTAGTATATTCTATTATATTATAGTATATTCTGGTATATTCTGATATATTCTAGTATGTTCTAGTATATTATAGTATATTCTCATGTATTCCAGTATATTCTTGTATATTCTAGTGTATTCTAGTATATTCAAGTATATTCAAGTATATTCTAGTATATTCTAGTATATTCTACTATATTCTAGTATATTCTAGTATATTCTAGTATATTCGAGTATATTTTAGTATATTCTAGAATATTCTAGTGTATTCTGGTATATTCTGGTATATTCTAGTATATTCTGGTATATTCTGGTATATTCTAGTATGTTCTAGTATATTATAGTATATTCTCATGTATTCCAGTATATTCTTGTATATTCTAGTGTATTCTAGTATATTCAAGTATATTCTAGTATATTCTAGTATATTCTAGTATATTCTATTATGTTCTGGTATATTCTAGTATATTCTCGTATATTCTAGTATATTCTACTATATTCTCGTATATTCTGGTATATACTAGTATATTCATGTGTATTCTAGTATATTCTGG
>CAJYYI030000041.1:0-57733 GCA_913789915.3 Sphecodes monilicornis
TATTCTAGTATATTCTAGTATAATCTAGTATATTCTAGTATATTCTAGTATATTCCAGTATATTCTAGTATAATCTAGTATATTCTAGTATATTGCGGTATATTCAAGTATATTCTAGTATATTCTAGTATATTTTAGTATATTCTACTATATTCTACTATATTCTAGAGTATTCTATTATATTCGAGTACATTTCACTATATTCTAGTATATTCTAGTATATTTTAATATATTCGAGTATATTCTAGTATATTCCACTATATTCGAGTATATTCTAGTATATTCCACTATATTCGAGTATATTCTAGTATATTCTAGTATATTATACTATATTCTACTATATTCTAGTATATTCTAGTATATTCCAGTATATTCTAGTATAATCTAGTATATTCTAGTATATTCTAGTATATTCCAGTATATTCTAGTATAATCTAGTATATTCTAGTATATTCCAGTATATTCAAGTATATTCTAGTATATTCTAGTATATTCTACTATATTCTAGTATATTCTAGTATATTCAAGTATATTCTCGTGTATTCTAGTATATTCCAGTACATTCCAGGATGTTCTAATATATTCGAGTACATTCTAGTATATTCTAGTATATTCTACTATATTCTAGTATATTCTAGTATATTCAAGTATATTCTCGTGTATTCTAGTATATTCCAGTACATTCCACTATATTCTAATATATTCTAGTATATTCTAGTATATTCAAGTATATTCTAGTATATTCTAGTATATTTTAGTATATTCTACTGTATTCTAGTATATTCTACTATATTCTACTATATTCTAGAGTATTCTAGTATATTCGAGTACATTTCACTATATTCTAGTATATTCTAGTATATTTTAATATATTCGAGTATATTCTAGTATATTCCAGTATATTCGAGTATATTCTAGTATATTCTAGTATATTCTACTATATTCTAGTATATTCTAATATATTCTTGTATATTCCAGTATATTCTAGTATAATCTGGTATATTCTAGTATATTCCAGTATATTCTAGTATATTCCAGTACATTCCACTATATTCTAATATATTCGAGTATATTCTAGTATATTCTAGTATATTCCCGTATATTCTAGTATATTCTAGTATATTCTAGTAAATTCAAGTACTTTCTAGTGTATTCTAGTATATTCTAGTACATTCCACTATATTCTAATGTATTTCAGCATATTCTAGTATGTTCAATTATATTCTTGTAAGTTCTAGTATATTCTAGTATATTCTAGTATATTCTAGTATATCCTAGTATATTCTAGTATATTCTAGTGTATTCTAGTATATTCTAGTATATTCGAGTATATTCAACCGTATTCTATTATATTCGAGTATGTTCTATTATATTCTAGCACATTCTAGTACAGTCCACTGTATTTTAATATATTCGAGTATATTCTAGTATATTCTAGTATATTCCCGTATATTCTAGTATATTCTAGTATATTCTAATATATTCTTGTATTTTCTAGTATATTCATGTATATTCTGGTATATTCTAGTATATTCTAGTATATTCTAGTAAATTCAAGTACTTTCTAGTGTATTCTAGTATATTCTAGTACATTCCACTATATTCTAATGTATTTCAGCATATTCTAGTATGTTCAATTATATTCTTGTAAGTTCTAGTATATTCTAGTATATTCTAGTATATTCTAGTATATCCTAGTATATTCTAGTATATTCTAGTGTATTCTAGTATATTCTATTATATTCTAGCACATTCTAGTACAGTCCACTGTATTTTAATATATTCGAGTATATTCTAGTATATTCTAGTATATTCCAGTATATTCCAGTATATTCTAGTATATTCTACTATATTCTAGTATATTCTAGTATATTCCAGTATATTCTAGTATATTCTAGTATATTCTATTATATTCTAGTATATTCTACTATATTCTAGTATATTCTAGTATATTCTAGTATATTCCAGTATATTCTAGTATATTCCAGTATATTCCAGTATATTCTAGTATATTCTACTATATTCTAGTATATTCTAGTATATTCTAGTATATTCCAGTATATTCTAGTATATTCTAGTATATTCCAGTACATTCCACTATATTCTAATATATCCGAGTATATTCTAGTATATTCTAGTATATTCTAGTATATTCCAGTATATTCTAGTATATTCTAGTATAATCTAGTATATTCTAGTATATTCCAGTATATTCAAGTATATTCTAGTATATTCTAGTATATTCTACTATATGCTAGTATATTCTAGTATATTCAAGTATATTCCAGTATATTCTAGTATAATCTGGTATATTCTAGTATATTCCAGTATATTCTAGTATATTCGAGTACATTCCACTATATTCTAATATATTCGAGTATATTCTAGTATATTCTAGTATATTCCCGTATATTCTAGTATATTCCCGTATATTCTAGTATATTCTAGTATATTCTAATATAGTCTTGTATTTTCTAGTATATTCAAGTATATTCTGGTATATTCTAGTATATTCTAGTATATTCTAGTAAATTCAAGTACTTTCTAGTGTATTCTAGTATATTCCAGTACATTCCACTATATTCTAATATATTCTAGTATATTCTAGTATATTCTAGTATATTCTAGTATATTCTAGTATATTCTACTGTATTCTAGTATATTCTACTATATTCTACTATATTCTAGAGTATTCTAGTATATTCGAGTACATTTCACTATATTCTAGTATATTCTAGTATATTTTAATATATTCGAGTATATTCTAGTATATTCCAGTATATTCGAGTATATTCTAGTATATTCTAGTATATTCTACTATATTCTAGTATATTCTAATATATTCTTGTATATTCCAGTATATTCTAGTATAATCTGGTATATTCTAGTATATTCCAGTATATTCAGGTATATTCCAGTACATTCCACTATATTCTAATATATTCGGGTATATTCTAGTATATTCTAGTATATTCCCGTATATTCTAGTATATTCTAGTATATTCTAGTAAATTCAAGTACTTTCTAGTGTATTCTAGTATATTCTAGTACATTCCACTATATTCTAATGTATTTCAGCATATTCTAGTATGTTCAATTATATTCTTGTAAGTTCTAGTATATTCTAGTATATTCTAGTATATTCTAGTATATCCTAGTATATTCTAGTATATTCTAGTGTATTCTAGTATATTCTAGTATATTCGAGTATATTCAACCGTATTCTATTATATTCGAGTATGTTCTATTATATTCTAGCACATTCTAGTACAGTCCACTGTATTTTAATATATTCGAGTATATTCTAGTATATTCTAGTATATTCCCGTATATTCTAGTATATTCTAGTATATTCTAATATATTCTTGTATTTTCTAGTATATTCATGTATATTCTGGTATATTCTAGTATATTCTAGTATATTCTAGTAAATTCAAGTACTTTCTAGTGTATTCTAGTATATTCTAGTACATTCCACTATATTCTAATGTATTTCAGCATATTCTAGTATGTTCAATTATATTCTTGTAAGTTCTAGTATATTCTAGTATATTCTAGTATATTCTAGTATATCCTAGTATATTCTAGTATATTCTAGTGTATTCTAGTATATTCTATTATATTCTAGCACATTCTAGTACAGTCCACTGTATTTTAATATATTCGAGTATATTCTAGTATATTCTAGTATATTCCAGTATATTCCAGTATATTCTAGTATATTCTACTATATTCTAGTATATTCTAGTATATTCCAGTATATTCTAGTATATTCTAGTATATTCTATTATATTCTAGTATATTCTACTATATTCTAGTATATTCTAGTATATTCTAGTATATTCCAGTATATTCTAGTATATTCCAGCATATTCCAGTATATTCTAGTATATTCTACTATATTCTAGTATATTCTAGTATATTCTAGTATATTCCAGTATATTCTAGTATATTCTAGTATATTCCAGTACATTCCACTATATTCTAATATATCCGAGTATATTCTAGTATATTCTAGTATATTCTAGTATATTCCAGTATATTCTAGTATATTCTAGTATAATCTAGTATATTCTAGTATATTCCAGTATATTCAAGTATATTCTAGTATATTCTAGTATATTCTACTATATGCTAGTATATTCTAGTATATTCAAGTATATTCCAGTATATTCTAGTATAATCTGGTATATTCTAGTATATTCCAGTATATTCTAGTATATTCCAGTACATTCCACTATATTCTAATATATTCGAGTATATTCTAGTATATTCTAGTATATTCCCGTATATTCTAGTATATTCTAGTATATTCTAATATAGTCTTGTATTTTCTAGTATATTCAAGTATATTCTGGTATATTCTAGTATATTCTAGTATATTCTAGTAAATTCAAGTACTTTCTAGTGTATTCTAGTATATTCTAGTACATTCCACTATATTCTAATGTATTTCAGCATATTCTAGTATGTTCAATTATATTCTTGTAAGTTCTACTATATTCTAGTATATTCTAGTATATTCTAGTATATTCTAGTATATCCTAGTATATTCTAGTATATTCTAGTATATTCTAGTATATTCTAGTATATTAAAGTATATTCGAGTATATTCTAGTATAACCAAGTAGATTCTCGTGTAATCTAGTATATTCCAGTACATTCCACTATATTCTAATATATTCGAGGATATTCTAGTATATTCTAGTATATTCCAGTATATT
The DNA here is from genome assembly GCA_913789915.3 of Sphecodes monilicornis. Taxonomy (NCBI): domain Eukaryota; kingdom Metazoa; phylum Arthropoda; class Insecta; order Hymenoptera; family Halictidae; genus Sphecodes; species Sphecodes monilicornis. The sequence goes on from CAJYYI030000041.1 coordinate 4,725, forward strand.
CCAGTATATTCTAGTATATTCTAGTATATTCTAGTATAACCAAGTATATTCTCGTGTATTCTAATATATTCCAGTACATTCCACTATATTCTAATATATTCGAGTATATTCGAGTATATTCTAGTATATTCTAGTATATTCTAGTATATTCCAGTATATTCTAGTATATTCTAGTATATTCTAGTATAACCAAGTATATTCTAGTATATTCTAGTATATTAAAGTATATTCGAGTATATTCTAGTATAACCAATTAGATTCTCGTGTAATCTAGTATATTCCAGTACATTCCACTATATTCTAATATATTCGAGTATATTCGAGTATATTCTAGTATATCCTAGTATATTCTAGTATATTCTAGTATATACTAGTATATTCTAGTATATTAAAGTATATTCGAGTATATTCTAGTATAACCAAGTAGATTCTCGTGTAATCTAGTATATTCCAGTACATTCCACTATATTTTAATATATCCGAGTATATTCTAGTATATTCTAGTATATTCTAGTATATTCCAGTATATCCTAGTATATTCTAGTATAATCTAGTATATTCTAGTATATTCCAGTAAATTCAAGTATATTCTAGTATATTCTAGTATATTCTACTATATGCTAGTATATTCTAGTATATTCAAGTATATTCTAGTATATTCGAGTACATTTCACTATATTCTAGTATATTCTAGTATATTTTAATATATTCGAGTATATTTTAGTATATTCCAGTATATTCGAGTATATTCTAGTATATTCTAGTATATTCTACTATATTCTAGTATATTCTAATATATTCTTGTATATTCCAGTATATTCTAGTATAATCTGGTATATTCTAGTATATTCCAGTATATTCTAGTATATTCGAGTACATTCCACTATATTCTAATATATTCGAGTATATTCTAGTATATTCTAGTATATTCCCGTATATTCTAGTGTATTCTAGTATATTCTAATATATTCTCGTATTTTCTAGTATATTCAAGTATATTCTGGTATATTCTAGTATATTCTAGTATATTCTAGTATATTCGAGTATATTCAACCGTATTCTATTATATTCGAGTATGTTCTATTATATTCTAGCACATTCTAGTACAGTCCACTGTATTTTAATATATTCGAGTATATTCTAGTATATTCTAGTATATTCCAGTATATTCTAGTATATTCTACTATATTCTAGTATATTCTAGTATATTCTAGTATATTCCAGTATATTCTAGTATATTCTAGTATATTCTAGTATATTCTAGTATATTAAAGTATATTCGAGTATATTCTAGTATAACCAAGTATATTCTCGTGTAATCTAGTATATTCCAGTACATTCCACTATATTCTAATATATTCGAGTATATTCTAGTATATTCTAGTATATTCGAGTATATTCCAGTATATTCTAGTATATTCTAGTATAATCTAGTATATTCTAGTATATTCCAGTATATTCAAGTATATTCTAGTATATTCTAGTATATTCTACTATATTCTAGTATATTCTAGTATATTCTAGTATATTCAAGTATATTCTAGTATATTCCAGTACATTCCACTATATTCTAATATATTCTAGTATATTCTAGTATATTCCAGTATATTTAAGTATATTCTAGTATATTCTAGTATAATCTACTATATTCTAGTATATTCTAGTATATTCAAGTATATTCTCGTGTATTCTAGTATATTCCAGTACATTCCAGGATGTTCTAATATATTCGAGTACATTCTAGTATATTCTAGTATATTCTACTATATTCTAGTATATTCTAGTATATTCAAGTATATTCTCGTGTATTCTAGTATATTCCAGTACATTCCACTATATTCTAATATATTCTAGTATATTCTACTATATTCTAGTATATTCTAGTGTATTCCAGTATATTCTAGTATATTCTAGTATATTCTAGTATATTCTACTATATTCTAGTATATTCTAGTATATTCCAGTATATTCTAGTATATTCTAGTATATTCCACTATATTCTAGTATATTCTAATATATTCGTGTATATTCCAGTATATTCTAGTATAATCTAGTATATTCTAGTATATTCCAGTATATTCAAGTATATTCTAGTATATTCTAGTATATTCTACTATATTCTAGTATATTCTAGTATATTCAAGTATATTCTCGTGTATTCTAGTATATTCCAGTACATTCCACTATATTCTAATATATTCGAGTATATTCTAGTATATTCTAGTATATTCCCGTATATTCTAGTATATTCTAGTATATTCTAATATATTCTTGTATTTTCTAGTATATTCATGTATATTCTGGTATATTCTAGTATATTCTAGTATATTCTAGTAAATTCAAGTACTTTCTAGTGTATTCTAGTATATTCTAGTACATTCCACTATATTCTAATGTATTTCAGCATATTCTAGTATGTTCAATTATATTCTTGTAAGTTCTAGTATATTCTAGTATATTCTAGTATATTCTAGTATATCCTAGTATATTCTAGTATATTCTAGTGTATTCTAGTATATTCTATTATATTCTAGCACATTCTAGTACAGTCCACTGTATTTTAATATATTCGAGTATATTCTAGTATATTCTAGTATATTCCAGTATATTCCAGTATATTCTAGTATATTCTACTATATTCTAGTATATTCTAGTATATTCCAGTATATTCTAGTATATTCTAGTATATTCTATTATATTCTAGTATATTTTAATATATTCGAGTATATTCTAGTATATTCCAGTATATTCGAGTATATTCTAGTATATTCCAGTATATTCCAGTATATTCTAGTATATTCTACTATATTCTAGTATATTCTAGTATATTCTAGTATATTCCAGTATATTCTAGTATATTCCAGTATATTCCAGTATATTCTGGTATATTCTACTATATTCTAGTATATTCTAGTATATTCTAGTATATTCCAGTATATTCTAGTATATTCTAGTATATTCCAGTACATTCCACTATATTCTAATATATCCGAGTATATTCTAGTATATTCTAGTATATTCTAGTATATTCCAGTATATTCTAGTATATTCTAGTATAATCTAGTATATTCTAGTATATTCCAGTATATTCAAGTATATTCTAGTATATTCTAGTATATTCTACTATATGCTAGTATATTCTAGTATATTCAAGTATATTCCAGTATATTCTAGTATAATCTGGTATATTCTAGTATATTCCAGTATATTCTAGTATATTCGAGTACATTCCACTATATTCTAATATATTCGAGTATATTCTAGTATATTCTAGTATATTCCCGTATATTCTAGTATATTCTAGTATATTCTAATATAGTCTTGTATTTTCTAGTATATTCAAGTATATTCTGGTATATTCTAGTATATTCTAGTATATTCTAGTAAATTCAAGTACTTTCTAGTGTATTCTAGTATATTCTAGTACATTCCACTATATTCTAATGTATTTCAGCATATTCTAGTATGTTCAATTATATTCTTGTAAGTTCTACTATATTCTAGTATATTCTAGTATATTCTAGTATATTCTAGTATATTCTAGTATATTCTAGTATATTCTAGTATATTCTAGTATATTCTAGTATATTAAAGTATATTCGAGTATATTCTAGTATAACCAAGTATATTCTCGTGTAATCTAGTATATTCCAGTACATTCCACTATATTCTAATATATTCGAGTATATTCTAGTATATTCTAGTATATTCTAGTATATTCCAGTATATTCTAGTATATTCTAGTATATTCTAGTATAACCAAGTATATTCTCGTGTATTCTAATATATTCCAGTACATTCCACTATATTCTAATATATTCGAGTATATTCGAGTATATTCTAGTATATTCTAGTATATTCTAGTATATTCCAGTATATTCTAGTATATTCTAGTATATTCTAGTATAACCAAGTATATTCTAGTATATTCTAGTATATTAAAGTATATTCGAGTATATTCTAGTATAACCAATTAGATTCTCGTGTAATCTAGTATATTCCAGTACATTCCACTATATTCTAATATATTCGAGTATATTCTAGTATATTCTAGTATATTCCAGTATATTCCAGTATATTCTAGTATATTCTAGTATATTCTAGTATAACCAAGTATATTCTCGTGTATTCTAATATATTCCAGTACATTCCACTATATTCTAATATATTCGAGTATATTCGAGTATATTCTAGTATATCCTAGTATATTCTAGTATATTCTAGTATATTCTAGTATATTCTAGTATATTAAAGTATATTCGAGTATATTCTAGTATAACCAAGTAGATTCTCGTGTAATCTAGTATATTCCAGTACATTCCACTATATTCTAATATATCCGAGTATATTCTAGTATATTCTAGTATATTCTAGTATATTCCAGTATATTCTAGTATATTCTAGTATAATCTAGTATATTCTAGTATATTCCAGTATATTCAAGTATATTCTAGTATATTCTAGTATATTCTACTATATGCTAGTATATTCTAGTATATTCAAGTATATTCCAGTATATTCTAGTATAATCTGGTATATTCTAGTATATTCCAGTATATTCTAGTATATTCCAGTACATTCCACTATATTCTAATATATTCGAGTATATTCTAGTATATTCTAGTATATTCCCGTATATTCTAGTATATTCTAGTATATTCTAATATAGTCTTGTATTTTCTAGTATATTCAAGTATATTCTGGTATATTCTAGTATATTCTAGTATATTCTAGTAAATTCAAGTACTTTCTAGTGTATTCTAGTATATTCTAGTACATTCCACTATATTCTAATGTATTTCAGCATATTCTAGTATGTTCAATTATATTCTTGTAAGTTCTACTATATTCTAGTATATTCTAGTATATTCTAGTATATTCTAGTATATTCTAGTATATTCTAGTATATTCTAGTATATTCTAGTATATTCTAGTATATTAAAGTATATTCGAGTATATTCTAGTATAACCAAGTATATTCTCGTGTAATCTAGTATATTCCAGTACATTCCACTATATTCTAATATATTCGAGTATATTCTAGTATATTCTAGTATATTCCAGTATATTCCAGTATATTCTAGTATATTCTAGTATATTCTAGTATAACCAAGTATATTCTCGTGTATTCTAATATATTCGAGTACATTCCACTATATTCTAATATATTCGAGTATATTCGAGTATATTCTAGTATATTCTAGTATATTCTAGTATATTCCAGTATATTCTAGTATATTCTAGTATATTCTAGTATAACCAAGTATATTCTAGTATATTCTAGTATATTAAAGTATATTCGAGTATATTCTAGTATAACCAATTAGATTCTCGTGTAATCTAGTATATTCCAGTACATTCCACTATATTCTAATATATTCGAGTATATTCTAGTATATTCTAGTATATTCTAGTATATTCCAGTATATTCTAGTATATTCTAGTATATTCTAGTATAACCAAGTATATTCTCGTGTATTCTAATATATTCCAGTACATTCCACTATATTCTAATATATTCGAGTATATTCGAGTATATTCTAGTATATCCTAGTATATTCTAGTATATTCTAGTATATTCTAGTATATTCTAGTATATTAAAGTATATTCGAGTATATTCTAGTATAACCAAGTATATTCTCGTGTAATCTAGTATATTCCAGTACATTCCACTATATTCTAATATATCCGAGTATATTCTAGTATATTCTAGTATATTCTAGTATATTCCAGTATATTCTAGTATATTCTAGTATAATCTAGTATATTCTAGTATATTCCAGTATATTCAAGTATATTCTAGTATATTCTAGTATATTCTACTATATGCTAGTATATTCTAGTATATTCAAGTATATTCTAGTATATTCGAGTACATTTCACTATATTCTAGTATATTCTAGTATATTTTAATATATTCGAGTATATTCTAGTATATTCCAGTATATTCGAGTATATTCTAGTATATTCTAGTATATTCTACTATATTCTAGTATATTCTAATATATTCTTGTATATTCCAGTATATTCTAGTATAATCTGGTATATTCTAGTATATTCCAGTATATTCTAGTATATTCGAGTACATTCCACTATATTCTAATATATTCGAGTATATTCTAGTATATTCTAGTATATTCCCGTATATTCTAGTGTATTCTAGTATATTCTAATATATTCTCGTATTTTCTAGTATATTCAAGTATATTCTGGTATATTCTAGTATATTCTAGTATATTCTAGTAAATTCAAGTACTTTCTAGTGTATTCTAGTATATTCTAGTACATTCCACTATATTCTAATGTATTTCAGCATATTCTAGTATGTTCAATTATATTCTTGTAAGTTCTACTATATTCTAGTATATTCTAGTATATTCTAGTATATTCTAGTATATCCTAGTATATTCTAGTATATTCTAGTATATTCTAGTATATTCTAGTATATTAAAGTATATTCGAGTATATTCTAGTATAACCAAGTATATTCTCGTGTAATCTAGTATATTCCAGTACATTCCACTATATTCTAATATATTCGAGTATATTCTAGTATATTCTAGTATATTCCAGTATATTCCAGTATATTCTAGTATATTCTAGTATATTCTAGTATAACCAAGTATATTCTCGTGTATTCTAATATATTCCAGTACATTCCACTATATTCTAATATATTCGAGTATATTCTAGTATATTCTAGTATATTCTAGTATATTCTAATATATTCTTGTATTTTCTAGTATATTCAAGTATATTCTGGTATATTCTAGTATATTCTAGTATATTCTAGTAAATTCAAGTACTTTCTAGTGTATTCTAGTATATTCTAGTACATTCCACTATATTCTAATGTATTTCAGCATATTCTAGTATGTTCAATTATATTCTTGTAAGTTCTAGTATATTCTAGTATATTCTAGTATATTCTAGTATATCCTAGTATATTCTAATATATTCTTGTATTTTCTAGTATATTCATGTATATTCTGGTATATTCTAGTATATTCTAGTATATTCTAGTAAATTCAAGTACTTTCTAGTGTATTCTAGTATATTCTAATGTATTTCAGCATATTCTAGTATGTTCAATTATATTCTTGTAAGTTCTAGTATATTCTAGTATATTCTAGTATATCCTAGTATATTCTAGTATATTCTAGTGTATTCTAGTATATTCTAGTATATTCGAGTATATTCAACCGTATTCTATTATATTCGAGTATGTTCTATTATATTCTAGCACATTCTAGTACAGTCCACTGTATTTTAATATATTCTAGTATATTCTAGTATATTCTAGTATATTCTAGTATATTAAAGTATATTCGAGTATATTCTAGTATAACCAAGTAGATTCTCGTGTAATCTAGTATATTCCAGTACATTCCACTATATTCTAATATATCCGAGTATATTCTAGTATATTCTAGTATATTCTAGTATATTCCAGTATATTCTAGTATATTCTAGTATAATCTAGTATATTCTAGTATATTCCAGTATATTCAAGTATATTCTAGTATATTCTAGTATATTCTACTATATGCTAGTATATTCTAGTATATTCAAGTATATTCCAGTATATTCTAGTATAATCTGGTATATTCTAGTATATTCCAGTATATTCTAGTATATTCCAGTACATTCCACTATATTCTAATATATTCGAGTATATTCTAGTATATTCTAGTATATTCCCGTATATTCTAGTATATTCTAGTATATTCTAATATAGTCTTGTATTTTCTAGTATATTCAAGTATATTCTGGTATATTCTAGTATATTCTAGTATATTCTAGTAAATTCAAGTACTTTCTAGTGTATTCTAGCATATTCTAGTACATTCCACTATATTCTAATGTATTTCAGCATATTCTAGTATGTTCAATTATATTCTTGTAAGTTCTACTATATTCTAGTATATTCTAGTATATTCTAGTATATTCTAGTATATTCTAGTATATTCTAGTATATTCTAGTATATTCTAGTATATTCTAGTATATTAAAGTATATTCGAGTATATTCTAGTATAACCAAGTATATTCTCGTGTAATCTAGTATATTCCAGTACATTCCACTATATTCTAATATATTCGAGTATATTCTAGTATATTCTAGTATATTCCAGTATATTCCAGTATATTCTAGTATATTCTAGTATATTCTAGTATAACCAAGTATATTCTCGTGTATTCTAATATATTCCAGTACATTCCACTATATTCTAATATATTCGAGTGTATTCTAGTATATTCTAGTATATTCTAGTATATTCTAGTATATTCCAGTATATTCTAGTATATTCTAGTATATTCTAGTATATTCTAGTATATTCTAGTATATTCTAGTATATTAAAGTATATTCGAGTATATTCTAGTATAACCAATTAGATTCTCGTGTAATCTAGTATATTCCAGTACATTCCACTATATTCTAATATATTCGAGTATATTCTAGTATATTCTAGTATATTCTAGTATATTCCAGTATATTCTAGTATATTCTAGTATATTCTAGTATAACCAAGTATATTCTCGTGTATTCTAATATATTCCAGTACATTCCACTATATTCTAATATATTCGAGTATATTCGAGTATATTCTAGTATATCCTAGTATATTCTAGTATATTCTAGTATATTCTAGTATATTCTAGTATATTAAAGTATATTCGAGTATATTCTAGTATAACCAAGTATATTCTCGTGTAATCTAGTATATTCCAGTACATTCCACTATATTCTAATATATCCGAGTATATTCTAGTATATTCTAGTATATTCTAGTATATTCCAGTATATTCTAGTATATTCTAGTATAATCTAGTATATTCTAGTATATTCCAGTATATTCAAGTATATTCTAGTATATTCTAGTATATTCTACTATATGCTAGTATATTCTAGTATATTCAAGTATATTCTAGTATATTCGAGTACATTTCACTATATTCTAGTATATTCTAGTATATTTTAATATATTCGAGTATATTCTAGTATATTCCAGTATATTCGAGTATATTCTAGTATATTCTAGTATATTCTACTATATTCTAGTATATTCTAATATATTCTTGTATATTCCAGTATATTCTAGTATAATCTGGTATATTCTAGTATATTCCAGTATATTCTAGTATATTCGAGTACACTCCACTATATTCTAATATATTCAAGTATATTCTAGTATATTCTAGTATATTTTAGTATATTCTAGTGTATTCTAGTATATTCTAATATATTCTCGTATTTTCTAGTATATTCAAGTATATTCTGGTATATTCTAGTATATTCTAGTATATTCTAGTAAATTCAAGTACTTTCTAGTGTATTCTAGTATACTCTAGTACATTCCACTATATTCTAATGTATTTCAGCATATTCTAGTATGTTCAATTATATTCTTGTAAGTTCTACTATATTCTAGTATATTCTAGTATATTCTAGTATATTCTAGTATATCCTAGTATATTCTAGTATATTCTAGTATATTCTAGTATATTCTAGTATATTAAAGTATATTCGAGTATATTCTAGTATAACCAAGTAGATTCTCGTGTAATCTAGTATATTCCAGTACATTCCACTATATTCTAATATATTCGAGTATATTCTAGTATATTCTAGTATATTCCAGTATATTCCAGTATATTCTAGTATATTCTAGTATATTCTAGTATAACCAAGTATATTCTCGTGTATTCTAATATATTCCAGTACATTCCACTATATTCTAATATATTGGAGTATATTCGAGTATATTCTAGTATATTCTAGTATATTCTAGTATATTCCAGTATATTCTAGTATATTCTAGTATATTCTAGTATAACCAAGTATATTCTCGTAAATTCTAATATATTCCAGTACATTCCACTATATTCTAATATATTCGAGTATATTCTAGTATATTCTAGTATATTCTAGTATATTCTAATATATTCTTGTATTTTCTAGTATATTCAAGTATATTCTGGTATATTCTAGTATATTCTAGTATATTCTAGTAAATTCAAGTACTTTCTAGTGTATTCTAGTATATTCTAGTACATTCCACTATATTCTAATGTATTTCAGCATATTCTAGTTTGTTCAATTATATTCTTGTAAGTTCTAGTATATTCTAGTATATTCTAGTATATTCTAGTATATTCTAGTATATTCTAATATATTCTTGTATTTTCTAGTATATTCATGTATATTCTGGTATATTCTAGTATATTCTAGTATATTCTAGTAAATTCAAGTACTTTCTAGTGTATTCTAGTATATTCTAATGTATTTCAGCATATTCTAGTATGTTCAATTATATTCTTGTAAGTTCTAGTATATTCTAGTATATTCTAGTATATCCTAGTATATTCTAGTATATTCTAGTGTATTCTAGTATATTCTAGTATATTCGAGTATATTCAACCGTATTCTATTATATTCGAGTATGTTCTATTATATTCTAGCACATTCTAGTACAGTCCACTGTATTTTAATATATTCGAGTATATTCTAGTATATTCTAGTATATTCCAGTATATTCTAGTATATTCTACTATATTCTAGTATATTCTAGTATATTCTAGTATATTCCAGTATATTCTAGTATATTCTAGTATATTCTAGTATATTCTAGTATATTAAAGTATATTCGAGTATATTCTAGTATAACCAAGTATATTCTCGTGTAATCTAGTATATTCCAGTACATTCCACTATATTCTAATATATTCGAGTATATTCTAGTATATTCTAGTATATTCGAGTATATTCCAGTATATTCTACTATATTATAGTATAATCTAGTATATTCTAGTATATTCCAGTATATTCAAGTATATTCTAGTATATTCTAGTATATTCTACTATATTCTAGTATATTCTAGTATATTCTAGTATATTCAAGTATATTCTAGTATATTCCAGTATATTCTAGTATATTCGAGTACATTCCACTATATTCTAATATATTCGAGTATATTCTAGTATATTCTAGTATATTCCCGTATATTCTAGTGTATTCTAGTATATTCCAATATAGTCTTGTATTTTCTAGTATATTCAAGTATATTCTGGTATATTCTAGTATATTCTAGTATATTCTAGTAAATTCAAGTACTTTCTAGTGTATTCTAGTATACTCTAGTACATTCCACTATATTCTAATGTATTTCAGCATATTCTAGTATGTTCAATTATATTCTTGTAAGTTCTACTATATTCTAGTATATTCTAGTATATTCTAGTATATTCTAGTATATCCTAGTATATTCTAGTATATTCTAGTATATTCTAGTATATTCTAGTATATTAAAGTATATTCGAGTATATTCTAGTATAACCAAGTAGATTCTCGTGTAATCTAGTATATTCCAGTACATTCCACTATATTCTAATATATTCGAGTATATTCTAGTATATTCTAGTATATTCCAGTATAATCCAGTATATTCTAGTATATTCTAGTATATTCTAGTATAACCAAGTATATTCTCGTGTATTCTAATATATTCCAGTACATTCCACTATATTCTAATATATTCGAGTATATTCGAGTATATTCTAGTATATTCTAGTATATTCTAGTATATTCCAGTATATTCTAGTATATTCTAGTATAACCAAGTATAACCAAGTATATTCTCGTGCATTCTAATATATTCCAGTACATTCCACTATATTCTAATATATTCGAGTATATTCTAGTATATTCTAGTATATTCTAGTATATTCTAATATATTCTTGTATTTTCTAGTATATTCAAGTATATTCTGGTATATTCTAGTAAATTCAAGTACTTTCTAGTGTATTCTAGTATATTCTAGTACATTCCACTATATTCTAATGTATTTCAGCATATTCTAGTATGTTCAATTATATTCTTGTAAGTTCTAGTATATTCTAGTATATTCTAGTATATTCTAGTATATCCTAGTATATTCTAATATATTCTTGTATTTTCTAGTATATTCATGTATATTCTGGTATATTCTAGTATATTCTAGTATATTCTAGTAAATTCAAGTACTTTCTAGTGTATTCTAGTATATTCTAGTACATTCCACTATATTCTAATGTATTTCAGCATATTCTAGTATGTTCAATTATATTCTTGTAAGTTCTAGTATATTCTAGTATATTCTAGTATATTCTAGTATATCCTAGTATATTCTAGTATATTCTAGTGTATTCTAGTATATTCTAGTATATTCGAGTATATTCAACCGTATTCTATTATATTCGAGTATGTTCTATTATATTCTAGCACATTCTAGTACAGTCCACTGTATTTTAATATATTCGAGTATATTCTAGTATATTCTAGTATATTCCAGTATATTCTAGTATATTCTACTATATTCTAGTATATTCTAGTATATTCTAGTATATTCCAGTATATTCTAGTATATTCTAGTATATTCTAGTATATTCTAGTATATTAAAGTATATTCGAGTATATTCTAGTATAACCAAGTATATTCTCGTGTAATCTAGTATATTCCAGTACATTCCACTATATTCTAATATATTCGAGTATATTCTAGTATATTCTAGTATATTCGAGTATATTCCAGTATATTCTAGTATATTCTAGTATAATCTAGTATATTCTAGTATATTCCAGTATATTCAAGTATATTCGAGTATATTCAACCGTATTCTATTATATTCGAGTATGTTCTATTATATTCTAGCACATTCTAGTACAGTCCACTGTATTTTAATATATTCGAGTATATTCTAGTATATTCTACTATATTCTAGTATATTCTAGTATATTCTAGTATATTCAAGTATATTCTAGTATATTCCAGTACATTCCACTATATTCTAATATATTCTAGTATATTCTAGTATATTCCAGTATATTCAAGTATATTCTAGTATATTCTAGTATAATCTACTATATTCTAGTATATTCTAGTATATTCAAGTATATTCTCGTGTATTCTAGTATATTCCAGTACATTCCAGGATGTTCTAATATATTCGAGTACATTCTAGTATATTCTAGTATATTCTACTATATTCTAGTATATTCTAGTATATTCAAGTATATTCTCGTGTATTCTAGTATATTCCAGTACATTCCACTATATTCTAATATATTCTAGTATATTCTACTATATTCTAGTATATTCTAGTATATTCCAGTATATTCTAGTATATTCTAGTATATTCTAGTATATTCTACTATATTCTAGTATATTCTAGTATATTCCAGTATATTCTAGTATATTCTAGTATATTCCACTATATTCTAGTATATTCTACTATATTCTTCTATATTCTAGAGTATTCTAGTATATTCGAGTACATTTCACTATATTCTAGTATACTCTAGTATATTTTAATATATTCTAGTATATTCTAGTATATTATAGTATATTCTAGTATATTCTAGTATATTATACTATATTCTACTGTATTCTAGTATAATCTAGTATAATCTAGTATATTCTAGTATATTCTAGAATATTCCAGTATATTCTAGTATAATCTAGTATATTCTAGTATATTGCGGTATATTCAAGTATATTCTAGTATATTCTAGTATATTTTAGTATATTCTACTATATTCTACTATATTCTAGAGTATTCTATTATATTCGAGTACATTTCACTATATTCTAGTATATTCTAGTATATTTTAATATATTCGAGTATATTCTAGTATATTCCACTATATTCGAGTATATTCTAGTATATTCCACTATATTCGAGTATATTCTAGTATATTCTAGTATATTATACTATATTCTACTATATTCTAGTATATTCTAGTATATTCCAGTATATTCTAGTATAATCTAGTATATTCTAGTATATTCTAGTATATTCCAGTATATTCTAGTATAATCTAGTATATTCTAGTATATTCCAGTATATTCAAGTATATTCTAGTATATTCTAGTATATTCTACTATATTCTAGTATATTCTAGTATATTCAAGTATATTCTCGTGTATTCTAGTATATTCCAGTACATTCCAGGATGTTCTAATATATTCGAGTACATTCTAGTATATTCTAGTATATTCTACTATATTCTAGTATATTCTAGTATATTCAAGTATATTCTCGTGTATTCTAGTATATTCCAGTACATTCCACTATATTCTAATATATTCTAGTATATTCTAGTATATTCAAGTATATTCTAGTATATTCTAGTATATTCTAGTATATTCTACTGTATTCTAGTATATTCTAGTATATCCTAGTATATTCTAGTATATTCTAGTGTATTCTAGTATATTCTAGTATATTCGAGTATATTCAACCGTATTCTATTATATTCGAGTATGTTCTATTATATTCTAGCACATTCTAGTACAGTCCACTGTATTTTAATATATTCGAGTATATTCTAGTATATTCTAGTATATTCCAGTATATTCTAGTATATTCTACTATATTCTAGTATATTCTAGTATATTCTAGTATATTCAAGTATATTCTAGTATATTCCAGTACATTCCACTATATTCTAATATATTCTAGTATATTCTAGTATATTCCAGTATATTCAAGTATATTCTAGTATATTCTAGTATATTCTACTATATTCTAGTATATTCTAGTATATTCAAGTATATTCTCGTGTATTCTAGTATATTCCAGTACATTCCAGGATGTTCTAATATATTCGAGTACATTCTAGTATATTCTAGTATATTCTACTATATTCTAGTATATTCTACTATATTCTACTATATTCTAGAGTATTCTAGTATATTCGAGTACATTTCACTATATTCTAGTATATTCTAGTATATTCTAGTATATTCTAGTATATTCTAGTATATTCTAGTATATTCCAGTACATTCCACTATATTCTAATATATTCTAGTATATTCTAGTATATTCCAGTATATTCAAGTATATTCTAGTATATTCTAGTATAATCTACTATATTCTAGTATATTCTAGTATATTCAAGTATATTCTCGTGTATTCTAGTATATTCCAGTACATTCCAGGATGTTCTAATATATTCGAGTACATTCTAGTATATTCTAGTATATTCTACTATATTCTAGTATATTCTAGTATATTCAAGTATATTCTCGTGTATTCTAGTATATTCCAGTACATTCCACTATATTCTAATATATTCTAGTATATTCTACTATATTCTAGTATATTCTAGTATATTCCAGTATATTCTAGTATATTCTAGTATATTCTAGTATATTCTACTATATTCTAGTATATTCTAGTATATTCCAGTATATTCTAGTATATTCTAGTATATTCCAGTATATTCTAGTATATTCTACTATATTCTTCTATATTCTAGAGTATTCTAGTATATTCGAGTACATTTCACTATATTCTAGTATACTCTAGTATATTTTAATATATTCTAGTAATATTCTAGTATATTATAGTATATTCTAGTATATTCTAGTATATTATACTATATTCTACTGTATTCTAGTATAATCTAGTATAATCTAGTATATTCTAGTATATTCTAGAATATTCCAGTATATTCTAGTATAATCTAGTATATTCTAGTATATTGCGGTATATTCTAGTATATTCTAGTATATTCTAGTATATTTTAGTATATTCTACTATATTCTACTATATTCTAGAGTATTCTATTATATTCGAGTACATTTCACTATATTCTAGTATATTCTAGTATATTTTAATATATTCGAGTATATTCTAGTATATTCCACTATATTCGAGTATATTCTAGTATATTCCACTATATTCTAGTATATTCTAGTATATTCTAGTATATTATACTATATTCTACTATATTCTAGTATATTCTAGTATATTCCAGTATATTCTAGTATAATCTAGTATATTCTAGTATATTCTAGTATATTCCAGTATATTCTAGTATAATCTAGTATATTCTAGTATATTCCAGTATATTCAAGTATATTCTAGTATATTCTAGTATATTCTACTATATTCTAGTATATTCTAGTATATTCAAGTATATTCTCGTGTATTCTAGTATATTCCAGTACATTCCAGGATGTTCTAATATATTCGAGTACATTCTAGTATATTCTAGTATATTCTACTATATTCTAGTATATTCTAGTATATTCAAGTATATTCTCGTGTATTCTAGTATATTCCAGTACATTCCACTATATTCTAATATATTCTAGTATATTCTAGTATATTCTAGTATATTCTAGTATATTCTAGTATATTCTAGTATATTCTACTGTATTCTAGTATATTCTAGTATATCCTAGTATATTCTAGTATATTCTAGTGTATTCTAGTATATTCTAGTATATTCGAGTATATTCAACCGTATTCTATTATATTCGAGTATGTTCTATTATATTCTAGCACATTCTAGTACAGTCCACTGTATTTTAATATATTCGAGTATATTCTAGTATATTCTAGTATATTCCAGTATATTCTAGTATATTCTACTATATTCTAGTATATTCTAGTATATTCTAGTATATTCAAGTATATTCTAGTATATTCCAGTACATTCCACTATATTCTAATATATTCTAGTATATTCTAGTATATTCCAGTATATTCAAGTATATTCTAGTATATTCTAGTATATTCTACTATATTCTAGTATATTCTAGTATATTCAAGTATATTCTCGTGTATTCTAGTATATTCCAGTACATTCCAGGATGTTCTAATATATTCGAGTACATTCTAGTATATTCTAGTATATTCTACTATATTCTAGTATATTCTACTATATTCTACTATATTCTAGAGTATTCTAGTATATTCGAGTACATTTCACTATATTCTAGTATATTCTAGTATATTCTAGTATATTCTAGTATATTCTAGTATATTCTAGTATATTCCAGTACATTCCACTATATTCTAATATATTCTAGTATATTCTAGTATATTCCAGTATATTCAAGTATATTCTAGTATATTCTAGTATATTCTACTATATTCTAGTATATTCTAGTATATTCAAGTATATTCTCGTGTATTCTAGTATATTCCAGTACATTCCAGGATGTTCTAATATATTCGAGTACATTCTAGTATATTCTAGTATATTCTACTATATTCTAGTATATTCTAGTATATTCAAGTATATTCTCGTGTATTCTAGTATATTCCAGTACATTCCACTATATTCTAATATATTCTAGTATATTCTACTATATTCTAGTATATTCTAGTATATTCCAGTATATTCTAGTATATTCTAGTATATTCTAGTATATTCTACTATATTCTAGTATATTCTAGTATATTCCAGTATATTCTAGTATATTCTAGTATATTCCACTATATTCTAGTATATTCTACTATATTCTTCTATATTCTAGAGTATTCTAGTATATTCGAGTACATTTCACTATATTCTAGTATACTCTAGTATATTTTAATATATTCTAGTATATTCTAGTATATTATAGTATATTCTAGTATATTCTAGTATATTATACTATATTCTACTGTATTCTAGTATAATCTAGTATAATCTAGTATATTCTAGTATATTCTAGTATATTCCAGTATATTCTAGTATAATCTAGTATATTCTAGTATATTGCGGTATATTCAAGTATATTCTAGTATATTCTAGTATATTTTAGTATATTCTACTATATTCTACTATATTCTAGAGTATTCTATTATATTCGAGTACATTTCACTATATTCTAGTATATTCTAGTATATTTTAATATATTCGAGTATATTCTAGTATATTCCACTATATTCGAGTATATTCTAGTATATTCCACTATATTCTAGTATATTCTAGTATATTCTAGTATATTATACTATATTCTACTATATTCTAGTATATTCTAGTATATTCCAGTATATTCTAGTATAATCTAGTATATTCTAGTATATTCTAGTATATTCCAGTATATTCTAGTATAATCTAGTATATTCTAGTATATTCCAGTATATTCAAGTATATTCTAGTATATTCTAGTATATTCTACTATATTCTAGTATATTCTAGTATATTCAAGTATATTCTCGTGTATTCTAGTATATTCCAGTACATTCCAGGATGTTCTAATATATTCGAGTACATTCTAGTATATTCTAGTATATTCTACTATATTCTAGTATATTCTAGTATATTCAAGTATATTCTCGTGTATTCTAGTATATTCCAGTACATTCCACTATATTCTAATATATTCTAGTATATTCTAGTATATTCAAGTATATTCTAGTATATTCTAGTATATTTTAGTATATTCTACTGTATTCTAGTATATTCTACTATATTCTACTATATTCTAGAGTATTCTAGTATATTCGAGTACATTTCACTATATTCTAGTATATTCTAGTATATTTTAATATATTCGAGTATATTCTAGTATATTCCAGTATATTCGAGTATATTCTAGTATATTCTAGTATATTCTACTATATTCTAGTATATTCTAATATATTCTTGTATATTCCAGTATATTCTAGTATAATCTGGTATATTCTAGTATATTCCAGTATATTCTAGTATATTCCAGTACATTCCACTATATTCTAATATATTCGGGTATATTCTAGTATATTCTAGTATATTCCCGTATATTCTAGTATTTTCTAGTATATTCTAGTAAATTCAAGTACTTTCTAGTGTATTCTAGTATATTCTAGTACATTCCACTATATTCTAACGTATTTCAGCATATTCTAGTATGTTCAATTATATTCTTGTAAGTTCTAGTATATTCTAGTATATTCTAGTATATTCTAGTATATCCTAGTATATTCTAGTATATTCTAGTGTATTCTAGTATATTCTAGTATATTCGAGTATATTCAACCGTATTCTATTATATTCGAGTATGTTCTATTATATTCTAGCACATTCTAGTACAGTCCACTGTATTTTAATATATTCGAGTATATTCTAGTATATTCTAGTATATTCCAGTATATTCTAGTATATTCTAGTATATTCTAGTATATTCTAGTATATTCAAGTATATTCTAGTATATTCCAGTACATTCCACTATATTCTAATATATTCTAGTATATTCTAGTATATTCCAGTATATTCAAGTATATTCTAGTATATTCTAGTATATTCTACTATATTCTAGTATATTCTAGTATATTCAAGTATATTCTCGTGTATTCTAGTATATTCCAGTACATTCCAGGATGTTCTAATATATTCGAGTACATTCTAGTATATTCTAGTATATTCTACTATATTCTAGTATATTCTACTATATTCTACTATATTCTAGAGTATTCTAGTATATTCGAGTACATTTCACTATATTCTAGTATATTCTAGTATATTTTAATATATTCGAGTATATTCTAGTATATTCCAGTATATTCGAGTATATTCTAGTATATTCTAGTATATTCTACTATATTCTAGTATATTCTAATATATTCTTGTATATTCCAGTATATTCTAGTATAATCTGGTATATTCTAGTATATTCCAGTATATTCTAGTATATTCCAGTACATTCCACTATATTCTAATATATTCGAGTATACTCTAGTATATTCTAGTATATTCCCGTATATTCTAGTATATTCTAGTATATTCTAATATAGTCTTGTATTTTCTAGTATATTCAAGTATATTCTGGTATATTCTAGTATATTCTAGTATATTCTAGTATATTAAAGTATATTCGAGTATATTCTAGTATAACCAAGTAGATTCTCGTGTAATCTAGTATATTCCAGTACATTCCACTATATTCTAATATATTCGAGTATATTCTAGTATATTCTAGTATATTCCAGTAAATTCCAGTATATTCTAGTATGTTCAATTATATTCTTGTAAGTTCTACTATATTCTAGTATATTCTAGTATATTCTAGTATATCCTAGTATATTCTAGTATATTCTAGTATATTCTAGTATATTCTAGTATATTAAAGTATATTCGAGTATATTCTAGTATAACCAAGTAGATTCTCGTGTAATCTAGTATATTCCAGTACATTCCGCTATATTCTAATATATTCGAGTATATTCTAGTATATTCTAGTATATTCCAGTATATTCCAGTATATTCTAGTATATTCTAGTATATTCTAGTACAACCAAGTATATTCTCGTGTATTCTAATATATTCCAGTACATTCCACTATATTCTAATATATTCGAGTATATTCGAGTATATTCTAGTATATTCTAGTATATTCTAGTATATTCCAGTATATTCTAGTATATTCTAGTATATTCTAGTATAACCAAGTATATTCTCGTGCATTCTAATATATTCCAGTACATTCCACTATATTCTAATATATTCGAGTATATTCTAGTATATTCTAGTATATTCTAGTATATTCTAATATATTCTTGTATTTTCTAGTATATTCAAGTATATTCTGGTATATTCTAGTATATTCTAGTATATTCTAGTAAATTCAAGTACTTTCTAGTGTATTCTAGTATATTCTAGTACATTCCACTATATTCTAATGTATTTCAGCATATTCTAGTATGTTCAATAATATTCTTGTAAGTTCTAGTATATTCTAGTATATTCTAGTATATTCTAGTATATCCTAGTATACTCTAGTATATTCTAGTGTATTCTAGTATATTCTAGTAAGTAGGGAGACAACACGGTTTCTGGATCATGTTGGCGAGGGGGGTGAGGCGCGCGGGGGGTATCGGGTTACCGCGGTGGGCGGTATCGGGTTACCGCGGGGCCTGCGGTTACGTCAGCGGGGGGGGGGGTATTATTTAGGCAACATTTTTTATGAAATATGATACCCCTTTTTAGAGAGAGAGAGGGAGAGTATTATTTATTTTTTATGAAATATGATACCCCTTAGAACTGGTCTTGAAAAGTGCTGATCTAGCACTCTCAAGGAGAGAGAGAGTATTATTTAGGCAAAACTACTTTAATTAGGTAGAGAGAGAGAGAGAGTATTATTTAGACAATATTTTTTTTATGAAATATGATACTCCTTAAGAACGAACTGGAACGAACAGGAATCGACGGCGGCAGGCTGGACGCCCGTATCTCCGAAAAGTCAGCAAATTCCTGTGCGAATGAGACATCGATGGTAGGCTGAACGCCTGTATCTCTGAAAAGTCAGCAAATTCCTCTGCCTTGGGAACGTGTGAACGAAACACCGATTAGGGAGAGTGAGGCTAAGGTAGGACAAGGAGATGAAAGCGCTATTATGTTTTTAATCACCTTTTATTTTATCAGCATTACATCTAAGCCTAAAGCTAACAATTCGACGTCTATTAATGAATTGCGTTCAAAATCTTCGAGAGAGAGTATTATTTAGACAAAACTACTTTAATTAGGTAGAGATCTCTTTTATGCACAATATTGTTACATTCTTATTAAGACATTATAAATATATTTACATATTTTGAAAGATGTCAGTCCCCAGCGAGAATGCATTCAGGAGCAAACAAACGTTTAGATGAAGCCGAATAAAATCTTAGGTTGCATCCTGCAATTGCTTTTAAATTGTTTTCGTTCGATCTCAAATACTCAACATGAGCAAAGAGAAGACACAATTAGTGGAGGAATTGCATGCCCCCGCCAGACGGATTTTTCCGCGACGTCGAGTTTTAGTACATGGGTTTGATGATCTGTGGCAAGCCGATCTCGTGGACATGCAGCCTCATGCGCGTATAAATGGTGGTCACAAGTACATACTAACCGCTATCGATGTATTATCCAAATATGCATGGGGTCTACCGCTTAAGACTAAAAGTGGGAGCGAGGTAGCTAAAGCGTTCAAAAGGATATTCCGACATCGATATCCGAAAAATTTGCAAACCGATCAGGGGAAGGAATTTTACAACAGTGAGGTGCAAAAACTTTTGACGAAACATGGCATTAATCATTATTCTACGTATTCGGTTATGAAGGCTTCTATCGTAGAACGGTTCAATCGTACATTGAAGAATAGCATGTGGAAAGAGTTTACACTTAATGGAACCTATAAATGGATCAATGTACTACCACGTCTAGTTGCAAAGTACAATGCACAAAAGCATAGAACTATTGGAATGAGACCTTGTGATGTCACACCTGCAATTTCCGACAAGCTCTTACGCACCGTATATAACAACATAAAGATTGCCGCACCAGCGAAATTCAAAGTGGGCGAGTTTGTACGTGTCAGCAAATTTAAAACCGTTTTCGACAAAGGTTATACACCAAATTGGACCACCGAGGTGTTCAAGATAGTCAAGGTACAAGCAACTAATCCAGCGACATATCTTCTGCAAGATTCCAGCGGAAACTCCGTTGCTGGAGGATTCTATGAATACGAATTACATCGCGTTGCCGATCCAGATGTATTCCTAGTGGAAAAAGTGTTGCGTAGGAAAGGAAATAAGGTGTATGTGAAATGGTTAGGATTGAGTAATATAAACAATTCATGGATAAATAAAAACAATGTATTATAAATTTTAATGAAATTCTGTTTACACGCTTTTTATGTACATTAAATAATGTGAATTATAATGGTACTTGATAATGTCCCCACGGCAACGTTTCTGTCGAGTCAGGCATGATATACCGTTTGTCATCATATGGGCTGAGAGCAATTTTTCGCTCTGATACAGTATATACTTTGTGCAATTTCGATCGTATGCATGTCTGTGTGCGGCTCATAACAATTTCATTTCGCAAACACCGAATGTAATCATTAAACGTTATTGTTGTCCGTACAACGCTAGTCTTTACACCTTTCGCTTTTCTTGTATCTGTTTTTCCATCCACACGCAATGCATACATTTTTGCTCTCAACCCAACAAAGTCCGTCATTATCATGCCGCTGTTCTCGTCTTTCATCAAGCCGGGAACCTTTTTATTTACAAGCGGGATATTATACTTATTATCTATCGGATAATCGCTTGTGTCGAAACGGCTAATATCGCGCCTCATGGTTTCATAAATGTCCTCACACATAACATGATAAATTAAGCTGTTAGTGTCTGTGTACATTACTTTACAAGTTTTACCATATTGAGGAACCATGTAGTCATGATGAAATTCGTACAAGCAGGTTTTGGAAATATCTAATATGCACATGCCCACATATATTGGCTTGTTGAATTTCACCATGAGTTTGCGCAATTCCACAGCGACCAGGTTTTCCGAAAATACACAGCGGCTGTGGAAATTTGGTTTCGCGATCATTGCCTCTGCACCATATCTACCATCCCAACATGTCAAGAGTTTTACATCAACATGATTGCGTACATTTTCCATAGTTTTACCGAATACCGCGTTGTTCATCAATTTGTACAAATTCTTTTCAAAATCGTTTGTCGCGCATGTTCTAAACCGAGTATTTAATTCTATGTATTCGCGGAGCCAGGGTGATTGTGCGAATTGGAGAACGCGATGTATCTTTGTAATACGAAGACCATGGCGCGTGCACTGCTGTAGATTATAATAGTGAATAACATAACGTTGCTTATCGTATAACGTTGCGAGCAACTTCTCGCCCTTCTTGCCCGGTGGTTTGGCACGCGTCGGGCAAAACGGCAAGTCGGCATGAACATCATGCAGATGTTGTGGATATTCTAAATCTGCCTCGAGAATGTATCCTATGGGTGAATCAGCAGCGATCGAAGATAGATCAAAATTTGCAATGTCGTCGACCCATTGAAATTTTGCATACGGCAAAGGTTGACACATTGCCCACCCATACAAATTGTTTACATCAAAATACATCAAGTACGATGATGGTTTCGATGGGTTATACGACCGCATGTACTTGTTATTGGCTTCCGCATGTCTGCCAGAACATTGGCTTAAACCGCCACGTATACCACGTTCAATAAACATCACCATATCGATATCAGTTAATAATTCAAACCTAATTTTTGTATGTTTTAGCATAGCAGCCCACGTAAAACCGGGCAATGTGTAATAATACGCAGGATCTAAACCGTAGCTCCTAATGCAACTTTCTCGAAAATTTTCAAAAACAACAGCCAATAACAAAACATCAGTTTTCAAGTACAGATCGCTGTATTCACCCAGGGTTTTTATGCCGAAACGTTGCCACACGTTCTCGGCATGCGCGTAGTCGCTCTCGGATACGGTTTCACCTGTCAGCGAACTGTAAAATGACTCGCGCGGCGGCAAACACAGATTATCTAATTTATCTGCGCAGTCAAGGTATTCGTATGGAAAAACACCCTTTCGCGTCAACAACTTGAAATTTTCAACAGAAAGATTTTGAAATTCAGAACGTAAAATTGTCAATTTGTCTGTATCAAGGAAAGATGCTAATTTGTCTAGACTTGTATTCAAGAATTTGTACGAATCGATGAATCGCAATTTAATATAATTACGCGAATCTGATTGCATGTCATCAACATTTTTTGTAAATGAAATGTACTTTTCTTTCGTTATGGGTAATACATTGACACTACCTTCAAACGCAGTAGCTATTTCTTCGATAATGAAATGTGAATCGTATCCGGATAAATTGTGAAAAACTATAGGAACGCAAAATGAACTTTTGTAATTTAGATTGCAATCTTGATGTGCTGGACCTCTATATCGTCCTGTCAGATGGCAATGATCGCGCACCCGTATATCGTTTTCCTCAAATGGTTTTTCACAAATGTGACAATGCACTGCGTTGATAAATGCATCACATTGTTCATTCGTTAACTGTGCCATAGGTATATTACGGGATAAGGTAGATTTTACAAAATGTGCCAAATTTTCTAATTCTTCAACGAACCATGAGACGCACTTTGGATCGCGACGACATCGATATACCGATAGAGATGCATCGTGAGAACAATGTACATAGTATGCTATGCTAAATACTTTGTGATGCGATTTAAGTTTCTCCTCTTCTCCCCCACAGTCTTCTGTCTTCTCCAGAGTACATTCGAGATCGGCGTACACCACAAATGGAAGTCGTTCTTTCCTGATGTAGTTGTCGAAAGAGAGTCATTTATCATCCTCGCTAGGTAGCACGATGGCGCAGTCATTCATTTCTACACAGTCTTTTTCATGGGCCTGCAATCTTTCGTTGGAAGAAAAGTAATGCATACACCTGCAAAAACACAATTTCCATTTATTTACCTCTATTCTTTTATTTTTTTAAAATCTTATACGTACCGATCACAGATGAATTTCTTTTGCTTGGCCTTATTCAATTGCGTGCTGACGAGTCGGGACAAATTCTTAATCCACACATAGTGCCCCACAGTGCTGCCGGCCCGGTCTTGTATGTACAGCAAGTTGACGTGTCGGTCCCTCTTCTGCTTAGTGAGACGAAGGGGAAAAAAAACGACTGATTTTGCCCCTTTCTTCTTCATCTCATCAAAACCATACACATTGATCGAAATATCGTTCAACTTTTCAAACCTTGTAATTTTATCCAATGACACTGGAAACTCAATGTTTTCAAAGTTTAATACGTTCGCGTAATGTGGGTATGCATGCTGACGGTTTACGTTAGTTCTAGCGGGATACAGAGCAGCAATCACTGACCATGCAAAACATGTATTTTCTGTGGATTGCACGTTAACTACTGCTTTCTTCAACATTATTTCTCGCGGTAACTGAATATTGCACCCCGCATGCAGTGGGTTATACTTGTTGATGTTGACTGTAAGATTGAGTATTCGCGATAATGCCCATCCGCTATCCCGTTCCTGAAATTCTTCCAGCGATGTTAGGATCGGTTCCACGATGCACCGCTCGTACAACTCTTCGAGATCTGTTGTGTTGAAGATTTCACAGTTCTTTGTGTTCATGCTTTTGTTTGAACGTTTATCGCCTGCTACAAATTCGCCATTAAACACAGTGTTCACTTTTAGGACCTTATGTTTTGCCAAAGCGCTCTGCACTTTTTCGAGTACCAATTCCTTCGCATCCTGGAGGAAGTTGCGAGGTTCAATATAATTGGAATTGATAACAACACCAGTTAATATGCGACTTTTGAAAGCGGTGTCTATTTCGCGCCACAAGAGTCCTGTGCTGGAATGTCCAGCACCCACACATGCGAAACGTCTTCGCAATGAATATTTCAAGCTCTCGAGTCCAGCAATACGAGCGATTACCGCTTGTCGAACTCCGATCGATAAACGAGGAAGTTTTGCTCGACTATATTCTTCAAGCAACTCGAGGCACTCGTCGCATTTTTCCTCCCAATCAAGGTATTCATCCTGCGAATTAATGTGATCAAATTGGGTCTGCAACTGACATTCCATTTCTATAACTGCCTCCATGGTTGCACTAATTTTTTTTCACTACGTTACAACGACGACTAAAAATCTAATTCATGGGGCGATGCAATTTATAGCCGCCGATACGAGGTATAACATGATGTAGCTGACACAGCAAAAGTTCTTTCGCTCACGTCTCAAGGAATTTGCATTAGTATCTCATGGTAAAAATTCAACTAACAATAATTATACTAACGTTTCGCACGTGGTCGTTTAGTCTAGACGCTGATGCTGACAAAGTTCTATCGCATGCGTCTCAGTTTCTTTGGTTTGCACATATGTTACATGGTATAACATGATGAAGCTACCACAGCAAAATTGTGACAATCTTTCGCGTGCCAGCCAAAGAATTTGCACTAGTATCTCATGGTAAAATGCTACTAACGCATGTCGCGGAATTTGCAGTCTTTTCGTCTAGACACTGATGCTGTCAGTATCTCACAGCAAAATTCTGCACTCACGTCTTTTTCTCACGGTAAAAATTTTTCGAATGCAGCCTCTTTCATTGCAACTTGGTGGGGAATATGCATATAAAAGGTTGTGACTTCAATGCTAAGAGCAATTTGTATACAGTAGTTCATCGCGCTAATAATGTTTGTCAGTATAAATAAAAGCCGTTATTTTGAGGTGGATGAAAATATGCGTCTTAAAGACGTATTAAAATCTATGGTGAGTTTACCATTTATTTAAAATATTAATTAATACTTTTGAGTAACCGTTAGTATACTATATGTTTTTTACAGAAATTTAAAAAATGGATACAGTACGCAATATTTATCCGCCAGTGGCGAAGAGCATACAGGCGACTTTTAAGAGAAATGGAGGAGTGGGATGACGAGGTCATCTGCAGCGTGGCGGGATTATTTGTATAGTAAGTATTAGTTAAGCATTTTTTTCTATAACAATTCATAATAATGATACATTTTCTTTTATTTGTTTTCAGATTGTTAAGGAGCCCCCCCCCCGTATTATATAAAAATGTAAAAAAGATACAATAAATAACATTTTTTTTTTTTTAAATATTTACTGCGAGTGATCACATCATTCCTCCCATCATTCCCCGATCCGAGCGAGTTGAAACCATAGGGATAGATGATAAGTTCGTATTATATAAAAATGTAAGAAAAAAAAGATACAATAAATAACATTTTTTTAAAAAAATATTTACTGTGAGTGATCACATCATTCCTCCCATCATTCCTCCCATCATTCCCTGACCCTAGCGAGTAGAAACCATAGGGATAGATGATAAGTTCGTAGAAATATAATGCAAAAATATTAAATGTAATAAAAATAAAATTCAGTTTATACATATTTAACCGATTTATTGCTTAAAAAAATACATAATTACTCCCATGATTCCTCGAACAACCTACTCTCTGTTTGCGCCTGAGGGACAATGCGTGCTTCGTTTTCATGCATCAAATTGAATTCAACATATTCGTGTAATTTATGGAGTTTGTCCATTATTTTTTGGCGTTCAGCGTCGCAACTTTTCTTTGCTTCAGCGAAGTAGTTTTTAACAATGTGTTGTAATTGTTCAATTTTCCCGTTCATGCTATTTTCGATTCGATGAATTTCGTTGAAGATGTGCACCATTTCTTTGTCCAAGTATGTCTTATTCACGGCATCGTCATCATTGGTCGCGTCTGCTAAACGTCGTATCTTCCTGTTTCTCGCATCGAAAGCGTCACCATCCAGACAAAGCGTCCTTCGCCGCACATAATTCTTGCATGTTACGACATCCGTATTTGACGCGTTTCGTAAAGTAACACCAAACTTGTTGATCGACATCGTAAAAGGTATTGACGGTGATGATTGAAACGGTTGTTAATTTATAATCAAACCCGCTTCTCGGAGCTCCTCTATTATTGAAACAATTTCATTATCATGACCTGTATGTCCAGCAGTTCGCGATGACAACAACAATCTTATTCTATCCACCAGCTCGTTTGGGTCATCCCAATGTACGTAAGCAATCGCATTATCGGTAACCGTCATGTGCTTAGGTAATGTATTTGACAACGGTGGTTGGGACAAGCATCTTCCACCACGCGTTTCAAGTAGCGGTGCAATTATATGTTTATATTTGTATCCTCTATTACTCAATAGGGGATTTGCAGCTTTATGGCTGCGTCTGTGTGCATTTGTTGTCAGCAGTATACTTTTATATTTTTGTTTGTCGACATCCGTGTATAGAGTATCGTCGGGAATTCTCTTGAAAATTAGTTCGAAAAGACCTGGCGTTCCTTTGTACTTTACATTATCTATAATTATATTATCTTCCATATCCACATCGAAATTCTTATCCCCAAGCATCATCTCATTGTTTTTATAATACGCACCATAAACGTAGTCGGCTTGTTTTTTCTTATCTGTGAAAAAGAAATTCAGATATTCCCGCGACAGCGGTCCGAGATTCTGGTTCAAATAGGTAGTGGCTTCTTCATGTTGTTCAGGATTCTCAGTAATCTCTCGCATTGTCGTTTCGAGAATATTTTGTTTAGGTGTGTCTGCTTCGTCTGTCCATACTTTTTCAACAGAGGGCTCGGTATCTGAGCAACGTCTTTTCGGTAATCGATAAGGTGTTGGCTTTAAAGGTGTTTCCGGATATACTCTCTTCAACCCTCGATATTTAGGTGTAGCGTACAGCACAGGCAGTTGTTGTTGCTGCTGCAGTGGAGATGCTAATTCTTGAGATGCTAATTCTGGAGATGCTAATTCTGGAGATGATGCTATCTGAGAAATTGAGTCGGGTAATGGTTTTGTGTTTTCAACCAATTGTTTCAAGGGGGTAATCAATGGCTGCAAGTTTTGCTCCAACACCGCGTTGGTATCCATTTTTCCAGCTTTGAGTGCCAAGTATTTTTTTCGTATAGCTTCACTCGTCTTGGCAATCTCTTTTGTTAACACTTCTTTTTTTCTGTTCTCTTCAACGGAAGTTTGCCCCATGTTCAATTAGAAACGACAAGACCCGTTCAATACCCGTTCGACACCCGTTCGATGCCGTTCGACACCCGTTCAATGCCGTTCGACACCCGTTCGATGCCGTTCGACACCCGTTCGATACTTGTTCGACACCCGCTCGATGCTTGTTCGACACCCGTTCAATGCCGTTCGACACCCGCTCGATGCTTGTTCGACACCCGTTCAATGCCGTTCGACACCCGTTCGATGCCGTTCGACACCCGTTCGATACCTGTTCAACACCCGTTCGATGCTTGTTCGACACCCGTTCAATGCCGTTCGACACCCGTTCGATGCCGTTCGACACCCGTTCAATGCCGTTCGACACCCGTTCGATGCCGTTCGACACCCGTTCGATACTTGTTCGACACCCGCTCGATGCTTGTTCGACACCCGTTCGATGCCGTTCGACACCCGTTCAATGCCGTTCGACACCCGTTCGATGCCGTTCGACACCCGTTCGATACCTGTTCAACACCCGTTCGATGCTTGTTCGATACCTGTTCGACACCCGTTCAATGCTCGTTCGACACACTGGTTCGATGTTCCCAATCACAACGCAGGCTGCTGATCAAATGATGTTGTTATAATACGACATAGTCATTAAATCCGCGCCGATAACGACCTCTATGCATTGAGCTATCCTTGTCTACAACCACAAATCCATAGTTTTGTTGCCAACATTTCGCACACAGTTCGTTAAATTGTCCAAAAGTCATGTCTGTATTTACATGATCATCGTACACATGACGTAAATTCATACTATCCTGTTTGAATAGAACTATGAGATTGGCATTATCGCGAATCAGGTGCTTTGGAATTCTTGCATACGATTGACAAAGATACAGACTGTCCACTTTTGAATGTCTTCCCATGGAAAAGTACTCTCTAATCACATCCTGCTTGTCACATGCCACGTCATCAAAAATAAATATAGAATTCGGTAGAGCTTCGTTTGGTGGAACGACGTCGGTATTGTTTGAAAAAGGAAAGTAGCCAACGTTCTCCACGGATGAGAGTAGCTTTTCCAAATATTGATATTTTGGTTGTTGCAACGACTTTGAATATACGTACACATTCTCGAATCGCACACCATTGGGACTTTCCAGTAGGCTAATGACAACATTAGTTTTCCCGCAATTGGAAGGGCCACACACTATACCGCGAACAGTGTCAGGCAATAATGGTCCATGTCTCAGAACATGGTGCATAACATCACCAAACTTTCTGTCTGAGAACACTTGAATGTTTACGCGTTGTCTTACGAACTTCATCGCCGCTGTTGTAAAAATAACAGATAAGCGGGGTGAGGGGAATATTTATACGACTGCAACACAGAGATATCGGTCAGTGTATTAATGGCTTTCGTGACATGTGTACGGTAGCGGGGGCAGGATTAATAAATACCCTAATAAATAAATTGCCGTTCGAGTTGCATGTACCAGGATATCAATTTTGTGGTCCTGGCACACGTTTGCACAAGCGTTTGTCCCGTGGCGACCGAGGTGTGAATCCATTAGACTCAGCCTGTAGAGAACACGACATTGCATACACTCAGAACAATGATTTGGTAAATCGTCACGCGGCAGATCGTATTTTAGCTGATCGAGCACGTCAACGCATAACTGCAAAGGACGCTACATTTGGCGAGAAGGCAGCTGCGGCAGCTGTTTGGGCTGCGATGAAAACTAAGACAAAGCTCGGAATGGGGCTCAAGAAAAAAAAGAGCAATGACAGTAGCGGTAAGAAGAAGAGGAAACGAGCTCTACCGATAGCAAAGCGAGGCGGTTTCCTCCCGTTCCTCTTACCTGCGTTGTCAGCTATTGGGGCACTGACCGGCGGTGCTGCTGGTGTGGCGAAGGCTGTGAACGATGCCAAGGCTGCGCGAAAACAGCTGGAGGAAATGCAGCGTCATAATCGCGCTATGGAAGGTCGCGGACTTTATCTCGCACCTTACAAGAAGGGTAATGGCTTAAAAAAAAAAGTTGGATCCACGAAAAACTAGGGACACAACCAATGACAAATTTTCAGCTTGAGAATATAGGAAGAAACAATATACCTAATTTCCGCGGAGTTTACATGCGTGATAGTCTTCCAACGAGAGTAAATGTAAATGAGAGTGGTATAGTAAACTTGGATGAAAGTACCGGTCCAGGTACACATTGGGTCGCGTACGTGAAACGCAATCGTACCGTAAAATACTTTGACAGCTTTGGTAATCTACGACCTCCTGCGGAACTTATTGCATACTTTGGATCCTCCTCAAAAATTACTTACAATCATACACGTTTTCAAAATTTCGATCAAACCATATGCGGACAACTGTGTGTAAAATTTCTTGAGGAAAACTCGTTATAAAAGTACACTATCGATACATACCATTTCATTACTTACTTTAACCTTTTTGTATAAACATGGCGCATTCATCGTTGACGTTAACGTTATCGGGTAAGAGCAGCATGCTCTCGGTCCAGTACTTTCCATCGATAGATTTGAGTAATCATGATTACGAATTGGGTCTCGTGGATTTTGAAACGTTTCACACAATACCCAACGTCGATGCGCGAAACAATAAATTTTATTTTGGTGAAAATGATGAAGAAATTGTAATTCCTGAAGGATCATATGAACTGGACGCAATCGATAAGTACTTGAAACGAGAAATCCTGAGGAGATATCCCGACATACATGATTCCAAGGACAACGGCGAATACCCGCTCATCATACGTGCTAACAATAATACGATGAAGAGTGAAATATATTGCTCCTATAAGATTAATTTTGAGAAACCTAATAACATAGGATCGTTGCTTGGATTTTCGGCAAACCGTATACTCCCACCTAAAACTTGGTATGAATCCGATGCTCCTGTGAATATCATAAGCATCAACGTGATCAGAGTGGAATGCAACATAACAGCTGGATCATACAGTAATGACAAACCCGTACACATTATTCATGAATTTTCGCCTCGGGTTCCTCCTGGATATAAGATCTCGGAAACTCCGCCGCGAGTCATTTATCTTCCCATCGTCGTGCGAAGAATAGATGATTTAGAAATACGTCTGGTAGATCAAAACAATCGCCTGATTGATTTTCGTGGAGAAGACATAACTGTTAGATTGCATGTAAGACGACGAGACCGTAGCACCTACGATTAAGTGCTGTATTATGCTCTTGTATAATAAAACAAACGGGTCTCTAATCGCGACCGCCACAACAAATACGTTCACCGACAAAGTGAGTCGGACAAATTATCACCCTAACATTGGAACACCTACGTTGAGGAAGAACCTGAGTTTGCAAAACGTGCGTTTTCTACAATCTTTGGGATTTGTTGTAAAGCAATAATGTCTGACATTTTGGCAATTGGCAATGTGCCAACCTCTGATAATCGTATAACCAAGATAGAAGTGCACACATATAATCCATATGCAAATACGACTCTTGGAAATAGTGATGAAATAAGAATACCGATACAGCAGCAGGATCTGTATACGCTGCCATGCGAGAGTTTCTTGTACATCGAAGGAAAAGTCGTTTTAACGGAGACTCCAGCTCAAGGAACAAGTGACAATGTTATTCTCGATACCAATTGCGCTACTTTCATGTTTGATGAAATTCGATATGAACTGAATGGAGTCGAAATAGATCGCTGTAAAAATCCTGGAATAACGACTGCGTTAAAAACGCATGTATCCATCTCTCCCGGAAAAAGTAAAGCATTGGGTACTGCCGGCTGGTATCGTAAGCTGAATGTTACAGATTTCAATTTCTGTATACCATTCAATATGCTGTTTGGTTTCGGCGAAGATTATAACAAGATTATCGTTAATGCGCGTCAAGAGTTGGTCTTAATTCGATCACGGAACGATCTAAACGCTTTGATTGGTCCTGATACTTTAAAACCTAAACTCGAATTATTCAAAGTTCAGTGGCGAATGCCTCATGTCAGCCTGGAAGAAGTAACTAAACTGTCGTTATTGCGCATTCTCGAGAGAGGACAATTCATACCTATGAGTTTTCGCTCTTGGGATCTATACGAATATCCGCATTTACAGACAACTACGAAGCACACGTGGACCATAAAGACAGTAACGCAATTGGAGAAACCTCGCTTCATCATATTCGCATTGCAGAATGACAGGAAAAACAAATTGAACACAAGTGCTAATCAATTCGACGATTGTAAACTGTCAAACATACGGCTATACCTAAATTCGGAATCGTACCCATATGATGACCTGAACGTGGACTTTGAAAAAAATAAGTATGCAGTACTTTACGACATGTATGCAAAATTTCAAAACTCGTATTATGGAAACGGATACAGTGAACCACTATTGGATGAATTGGAATTCTTATCACGTGGTCCGTTTGTGGTCATAGACTGCTCGCGTCAAAACGAGTCTGTTAAAAGTGCAACCATTGATGTGCGCATAGATTTTGAATGCAGAGATAATGTGCCAGTCAACACAACTGCTTACTGCTTAATCATACACGATCGTATAGTCGAGTACAGCCCGTTGACCAACGTAGTGCGTAGAATACTTTAACGCAGCACATAATGGTTCGTGTAACGTTCGTTGATCTACAAGGATTCAAGACCGAGTCAAACGATTTCATTGTAAAAGAAGCGGCAATTTTACGGGATGGAAATAAACTATTGCACTGGATATTTGAGCCTCCATTTGGAATTCATCGATTGACTGCTGCTGAAATACGTCAGGTTTGGTGGTTAACGAGGAGACATCATGGAATTGCTTGGCAAGACGGATATGTCTCATACAATAAAGCCAAAAGTTGTTTGAAACTAGCTCTGGAAAATACGCAGGCCATTGTCAAGGGATTGGAAAAGAAAACATGGTTATGGAAAATAACTGGAGTCGAAGCTCTTGACGCGGATACGGATCTAGAAGAGGACGTTCCAAGATTGTCGATGCTGCAAAAAGGATTGCATAGATGTGCATTCCATACTGGTGTTTGTGCCATGGAAAATGTATTTAAACTGTGTCAATTATATAATGAGCGACAAGGACCATGTTTTTGAATAAAGTATAACAATATTATTCTACAAAAGTTGTATGTTTCTTTTCTTAAATAGAATTAGCCCCAAAAATAAAAGCCAATCGCAACCGAAGTACCCCCCCCCCCACCTCTCCTGCTGTGTCAGCACTTTAGAAAATAGCTTGGCTACTGGCTTTTTTCAATCATTGTCGGCTACATCGTCCGTATTGAAGTATCAACGATGTGGTCTGCCCGAGCAACGAACAACGAGTTCAAGCAATCGCACACACAGTAAGTTCTCTGACAATATACTGCAAAAATATCCACTGAAGTACAATTTCTTTCTTATCAGAGTTGACAATTTGGAACAGAGGGTAACGCGTGCGATGCGTATATTGGGCAGAAGATATCCCTTGACGGATACATTCTACAAATACCTCGACATTGGGATTCGAATTGGTGGTTGCTGCCACGTAGAACTGGCTATAGGCGACAATCACGGCAACGAAATTCAATTTTCGATGGCTACGTGGAAAGATCTTCTACGCAAGAGATACGACATTCTACGGAACTTTGCCAACTCGGGGAATGCTGTGCACGTTGGTGATATAACTGTGGAATTCTGTCAGTTTAATGGCATAAAGCTTGCAAAATTATCAAATTCGACTAAGTTCATACAGATTGCCGAGAAAACGATGACAAGATTGTTTGATTTAGAATATTGTATCGACCACATGTACTCGTGGCTATCTGAGAACCTTTATTCTGTACAAACAAAATATTGCAAATTTATGCAAATAATATCTACTGTTACCGATGATTTTGCAAAAGCAATTGTGGAACATGAAGATTTTGAACGCAATTCATTAATAGACACCGAATTGTTAGCTTTAGGCTTAGATGTAATGCTGATAAAATAAAAGGTGATTAAAAACATAATAGCGCTTTCATCTCCTTGTCCTACCTTAGCCTCACTCTCCCTAATCGGTGTTTCGTTCACACGTTCCCAAGGCAGAGGAATTTGCTGACTTTTCGGAGATACGGGCGTCCAGCCTGCCGCCGTCGATTCCTGTTCGTTCCTGTTCGTTCTTAAGGAGTATCATATTTCATAAAAAAAATATTGTCTAAATAATACTCTCTCTCTCTCTCTACCTAATTAAAGTAGTTTTGCCTAAATAATACTCTCTCTCTCCTTGAGAGTGCTAGATCAGCACTTTTCAAGACCAGTTCTAAGGGGTATCATATTTCATAAAAAATAAATAATACTCTCCCTCTCTCTCTCTAAAAAGGGGTATCATATTTCATAAAAAATGTTGCCTAAATAATAACCCCCCCCCCCGCTGACGTAACCGCAGGCCCCGCGGTAACCCGATACCCCCCGCGCGCCTCACCCCCCTCGCCTACATGATCCAGAAACCGTGTTGTCTCCCTACTCTAGTATATTCGAGTATATTCAACCGTATTCTATTATATTCGAGTATATTCTAGTATATTCTAGTATATTCCAGTATATTCAAGTATATTCTAGTATATTCTAGTATATTCTACTATATTCTAGTATATTCTAGTATATTCAAGTATATTCTCGTGTATTCTAGTATATTCTAGTACATTCCACTATATTCTAATGTATTTCAGCATATTCTAGTATGTTCAATTATATTCTTGTAAGTTCTAGTATATTCTAGTATATTCTAGTATATTCTAGTATATCCTAGTATATTCTAGTATATTCTAGTGTATTCTAGTATATTCTAGTGTATTCGAGTATATTCAACCGTATTCTATTATATTCGAGTATGTTCTAGTATATTCTAGCATATTCTAGTACAGTCCACTGTATTTTAATATATTCCAGTATATTCTAGTATAGTCTAGTATATTCTAGTATATTCTAGTATATTCTAGTGTATTCTACTATATTCTAGTCTATTCTAGTATATTCAACCGTATTCTATTATATTCGAGTATACTCTAGTATATTCTAGCATATTCTAGTACAGTCCACTGTATTTTAATATATTCCAGTATATTCTAGTATAGTCTAGTATATTCTAGTATATTCTAGTATATTCTAGTGTATTCTAGTATATTCAAGTATATTCTAGTATATTCCAGTATATTCTAGTATATTCGAGTACATTCCACTATATTCTAATATATTCGAGTATATTCTAGTATATTCTAGTATATTCCCGTATATTCTAGTGTATTCTAGTATATTCCAATATAGTCTTGTATTTTCTAGTATATTCAAGTATATTCTGGTATATTCTAGTATATTCTAGTATATTCTAGTAAATTCAAGTACTTTCTAGTGTATTCTAGTATACTCTAGTACATTCCACTATATTCTAATGTATTTCAGCATATTCTAGTATGTTCAATTATATTCTTGTAAGTTCTACTATATTCTAGTATATTCTAGTATATTCTAGTATATTCTAGTATATCCTAGTATATTCTAGTATATTCTAGTATATTCTAGTATATTCTAGTATATTAAAGTATATTCGAGTATATTCTAGTATAACCAAGTAGCTTCTCGTGTAATCTAGTATATTCCAGTACATTCCACTATATTCTAATATATTCGAGTATATTCTAGTATATTCTAGTATATTCCAGTATATTCCAGTATATTCTAGTATATTCTAGTATATTCTAGTATAACCAAGTATATTCTCGTGTATTCTAATATATTCCAGTACATTCCACTATATTCTAATATATTCGAGTATATTCGAGTATATTCTAGTATATTCTAGTATATTCTAGTATGTTCCAGTATATTCTAGTATATTCTAGTATATTCTAGTATAACCAAGTATATTCTCGTGCATTCTAATATATTCCAGTACATTCCACTATATTCTAATATATTCGAGTATATTCTAGTATATTCTAGTATATTCTAGTATATTCTAATATATTCTTGTATTTTCTAGTATATTCAAGTATATTCTGGTATATTCTAGTATATTCTAGTATATTCTAGTAAATTCAAGTACTTTCTAGTGTATTCTAGTATATTCTAGTACATTCCACTATATTCTAATGTATTTCAGCATATTCTAGTATGTTCAATTATATTCTTGTAAGTTCTAGTATATTCTAGTATATTCTAGTATATTCTAGTATATCCTAGTATATTCTAGTATATTCTAGTGTATTCTAGTATATTCTAGTATATTCGAGTATATTCAACCGTATTCTATTATATTCGAGTATGTTCTATTATATTCTAGCACATTCTAGTACAGTCCACTGTATTTTAATATATTCGAGTATATTCTAGTATATTCTAGTATATTCCAGTATATTCTAGTATATTCTACTATATTCTAGTATATTCTAGTATATTCTAGTATATTCCAGTATATTCTAGTATATTCTAGTATATTCTAGTATATTCTAGTATATTAAAGTATATTCGAGTATATTCTACTATAACCAAGTATATTCTCGTGTAATCTAGTATATTCCAGTACATTCCACTATATTCTAATATATTCTAGTATATTCTAGTATATTCCAGTATATTCAAGTATATTCTAGTATATTCTAGTATAATCTACTATATTCTAGTATATTCTAGTATATTCAAGTATATTCTCGTGTATTCTAGTATATTCCAGTACATTCCAGGATGTTCTAATATATTCGAGTACATTCTAGTATATTCTAGTATATTCTACTATATTCTAGTATATTCAAGTATATTCAAGTATATTCTCGTGTATTCTAGTATATTCCAGTACATTCCACTATATTCTAATATATTCTAGTATATTCTAGTATATTCAAGTATATTCTAGTATATTCTAGTAGATTTTAGTATATTCTACTGTATTCTAGTATATTCTACTATATTCTACTATATTCTAGAGTATTCTAGTATATTCGAGTACATTTCACTATATTCTAGTATATTCTAGTATATTCTACTATATTCTAGTATATTCTAATATATTCTTGTATATTCCAGTATATTCTAGTATAATCTGGTATATTCTAGTATATTCCAGTATATTCTAGTATATTCCAGTACATTCCACTATATTCTAATATATTCGAGTATATTCTAGTATATTCTAGTATATTCCCGTATATTCTAGTATATTCTAGTATATTCTAATATATTCTTGTATTTTCTAGTATATTCAAGTATATTCTGGTATATTCTAGTATATTCTAGTATATTCTAGTATATTAAAGTATATTCGAGTATATTCTAGTATAACCAAGTAGATTCTCGTGTAATCTAGTATATTCCAGTACATTCCACTATATTCTAATATATTCGAGTATATTCTAGTATATTCTAGTATATTCCAATATATTCCAGTATATTCTAGTATGTTCAATTATATTCTTGTAAGTTCTACTATATTCTAGTATATTCTAGTATATTCTAGTATATCCTAGTATATTCTAGTATATTCTAGTATATTCTAGTGTATTCTAGTATATTCTAGTATATTCGAGTATATTCAACCGTATTCTATTATATTCGAGTATGTTCTATTATATTCTAGCACATTCTAGTACAGTCCACTGTATTTTAATATATTCGAGTATATTCTAGTATATTCTAGTATATTCCAGTATATTCTAGTATATTCTACTATATTCTGGTATATTCTAGTATATTCTAGTATATTCCAGTATATTCTAGTATATTCTAGTATATTCTAGTATATTCTAGTATATTAAAGTATATTCGAGTATATTCTAGTATAACCAAGTATATTCTCGTGTAATCTAGTATATTCCAGTACATTCCACTATATTCTAATATATTCGAGTATATTCTAGTATATTCTAGTATATTCTAGTATATTCCAGTATATTCTAGTATATTCTAGTATAATCTAGTATATTCTAGTATATTCCAGTATATTCAAGTATATTCTAGTATATTCTAGTATATTCTACTATATTCTAGTATATTCTAGTATATTCTAGTATATTCAAGTATATTCTAGTATATTCCAGTACATTCCACTATATTCTAATATATTCTAGTATATTCTAGTATATTCCAGTATATTCAAGTATATTCTAGTATATTCAAGTATATTCTACTATATTCTAGTATATTCTAGTATATTCAAGTATATTCTCGTGTATTCTAGTATATTCCAGGACATTCCACTATATTCTAATATATTCTAGTATATTCTACTATATTCTAGTATATTCTAGTGTATTCCAGTATATTCTAGTATATTCTAGTATATTCTAGTATATTCTACTATATTCTAGTATATTCTAGTGTATTCCAGTATATTCTAGTATATTCTAGTATATTCTAGTATATTCTACTATATTCTAGTATATTCTAGTATATTCTAGTACATTCCACTATATTCTAATATATTCGAGTATATTCTAGTATATGCCAGTATATTCTAGTATATTCCAGTATATTCTAGTATAATCTAGTATATTCTAGTATATTGCGGTATATTCAAGTATATTCTAGTATATTCTAGTATATTTTAGTATATTCTACTGTATTCTAGTATATTCTACTATATTCTACTATATTCTAGAGTATTCTAGTATATTCGAGTACATTTCACTATATTCTAGTATACTCTAGTATATTTTAATATATTCTAGTATATTCTAGTATATTATAGTATATTCTAGTATATTCTAGTATATTATACTATATTCTACTATATTCTAGTATATTCTAGTATATTCCAGTATATTCTAGTATAATCTAGTATAATCTAGTATATTCTAGTATATTCTAGTATATTCCAGTATATTCTAGTATAATCTAGTATATTCTAGTATATTGCGGTATATTCAAGTATATTCTAGTATATTCTAGTATATTTTAGTATATTCTACTATATTCTACTATATTCTAGAGTATTCTAGTATATTCGAGTACATTTCACTATATTCTAGTATATTCTAGTATATTTTAATATATTCGAGTACATTCTAGTATAT
Organism: Sphecodes monilicornis; assembly: GCA_913789915.3. NCBI lineage: Eukaryota > Metazoa > Arthropoda > Insecta > Hymenoptera > Halictidae > Sphecodes > Sphecodes monilicornis. The sequence goes on from CAJYYI030000041.1 coordinate 44,857, forward strand.
TCCACTATATTCGAGTATATTCTAGTATATTCTAGTATATTATACTATATTCTACTATATTCTAGTATATTCTAGTATATTCCAGTATATTCTAGTATAATCTAGTATATTCTAGTATATTCTAGTATATTCCAGTATATTCTAGTATAATCTAGTATATTCTAGTATATTCCAGTATATTCAAGTATATTCTAGTATATTCTACTATATTCTAGTATATTCTAATATATTCTTGTATATTCCAGTATATTCTAGTATAATCTGGTATATTCTAGTATATTCCAGTATATTCTAGTATATTCCATTACATTCCACTATATTCTAATATATTCGGGTATATTCTAGTATATTCTACTATATTCTAGTATATTCTAGTATATTCAAGTATATTCTCGTGTATTCTAGTATATTCCAGTACATTCCAGGATGTTCTAAAATATTCGAGTACATTCTAGTATATTCTAGTATATTCTACTATATTCTAGTATATTCAAGTATATTCAAGTATATTCTCGTGTATTCTAGTATATTCCAGTACATTCCACTATATTCTAATATATTCTAGTATATTCTAGTATATTCAAGTATATTCTAGTATATTCTAGTAGATTTCAGTATATTCTACTGTATTCTAGTATATTCTACTATATTCTACTATATTCTAGAGTATTCTAGTATATTCGAGTACATTTCACTATATTCTAGTATATTCTAGTATATTTTAATATATTCGAGTATATTCTAGTATATTCCAGTATATTCGAGTATATTCTAGTATATTCTAGTATATTCTACTATATTCTAGTATATTCTAATATATTCTTGTATATTCCATTACATTCCACTATATTCTAATATATTCGGGTATATTCTAGAATATTCTAGTATATTCCAGTATATTCTAGTATATTCTACTATATTCTGGTATATTCTAGTATATTCTAGTATATTCCAGTATATTCTAGTATATTCTAGTATATTCCAGTATATTAAAGTATATTCGAGTATATTCTAGTATAACCAAGTATATTCTCGTGTAATCTAGTATATTCCAGTACATTCCACTATATTCTAATATATTCGAGTATATTCTAGTATATTCTAGTATATTCTAGTATATTCCAGTATATTCTAGTATATTCTAGTATAATCTAGTATATTCTAGTATATTCCAGTATATTCAAGTATATTCTAGTATATTCTAGTATATTCTACTATATTCTAGTATATTCTAGTATATTCTAGTATATTCAAGTATATTCTAGTATATTCCAGTACATTCCACTATATTCTAATATATTCTAGTATATTCTAGTATATTCCAGTATATTGAAGTATATTCTAGTATATTCAAGTATATTCTACTATATTCTAGTATATTCTAGTATATTCAAGTATATTCTCGTGTATTCTAGTATATTCCAGTACATTCCAGGATGTTCTAATATATTCGAGTACATTCTAGTATATTCTAGTATATTCTACTATATTCTAGTATATTCTAGTATATTCAAGTATATTCTCGTGTATTCTAGTATATTCCAGGACATTCCACTATATTCTAATATATTCTAGTATATTCTACTATATTCTAGTATATTCTAGTGTATTCCAGTATATTCTAGTATATTCTAGTATATTCTAGTATATTCTACTATATTCTAGTATATTCTAGTATATTCCAGTATATTCTAGTATATTCTAGTATATTCCAATATATTCTAGTATATTCTACTATATTCTAGTATATTCTAGTATATTCAAGTATATTCTCGTGTATTCTAGTATATTCCAGGACATTCCACTATATTCTAATATATTCTAGTATATTCTACTATATTCTAGTATATTCTAGTGTATTCCAGTATATTCTAGTATATTCTAGTATATTCTAGTATATTCTACTATATTCTAGTATATTCTAGTATATTCTAGTACATTCCACTATATTCTAATATATTCGAGTATATTCTAGTATATGCCAGTATATTCTAGTATAATCTAGTATATTCTAGTATATTGCGGTATATTCAAGTATATTCTAGTATATTCTAGTATATTTTAGTATATTCTACTGTATTCTAGTATATTCTACTATATTCTACTATATTCTAGAGTATTCTAGTATATTCGAGTACATTTCACTATATTCTAGTATACTCTAGTATATTTTAATATATTCTAGTATATTCTAGTATATTATAGTATATTCTAGTATATTCTAGTATATTATACTATATTCTACTATATTCTAGTATATTCTAGTATATTCCAGTATATTCTAGTATAATCTAGTGTAATCTAGTATATTCTAGTATATTCTAGTATATTCCAGTATATTCTAGTATAATCTAGTATATTCTAGTATATTGCGGTATCTTTTAGTATATTCTAGTATATTCTAGTATATTTTAGTATATTCTACTATATTCTACTATATTCTAGAGTATTCTAGTATATTCGAGTACATTTCACTATATTCTAGTATATTCTAGTATATTTTAATATATTCGAGTATATTCTAGTATAATCCACTATATTCGAGTATATTCTAGTATATTCTAGTATATTATACTATATTCTACTATATTCTAGTATATTCTAGTATATTCCAGTATATTCTAGTATAATCTAGTATATTCTAGTATATTCTAGTATATTCCAGTATATTCTAGTATAATCTAGTATATTCTAGTATATTCCAGTATATTCAAGTATATTCTAGTATATTCTAGTATATTCTACTATATTCTAGTATATTCTAGTATATTCAAGTATATTCTCGTGTATTCTAGTATATTCCAGTACATTCCAGGATGTTCTAATATATTCGAGTACATTCTAGTATATTCTAGTATATTCTACTATATTCTAGTATATTCAAGTATATTCAAGTATATTCTCGTGTATTCTAGTATATTCCAGTACATTCCACTATATTCTAATATATTCTAGTATATTCTAGTATATTCAAGTATATTCTAGTATATTCTAGTAGATTTCAGTATATTCTACTGTATTCTAGTATATTCTACTATATTCTACTATATTCTAGAGTATTCTAGTATATTCGAGTACATTTCACTATATTTTAGTATATTCTAGTATATTTTAATATATTCGAGTAGATTCTAGTATATTCCAGTATATTCCAGTATATTCCAGTATATTCTAGTATATTCTAGTATATTCTACTATATTCTAGTATATTCTAATATATTCTTGTATATTCCAGTATATTCTAGTATAATCTGGTATATTCTAGTATATTCCAGTATATTCTAGTATATTCCATTACATTCCACTATATTCTAATATATTCGGGTATATTCTAGTATATTCTAGTATATTCCCGTATATTCTAGTATATTCTAGTATATTCTAGTAAATTCAAGTACTTTCTAGTGTATTCTAGTATATTCTAGTACATTCCACTATATTCTAATGTATTTCAGCATATTCTAGTATGTTCAATTATATTCTTGTAAGTTCTAGTATATTCTACTATATTCTACTATATTCTAGAGTATTCTAGTATATTCGAGTACATTTCACTATATTCTAGTATATTCTAGTATATTTTAATATATTCGAGTATATTCTAGTATATTCCAGTATATTCGAGTATATTCTAGTATATTCTAGTATATTCTACTATATTCTAGTATATTCTAATATATTCTTGTATATTCCATTACATTCCACTATATTCTAATATATTCGAGTATATTCTAGTATATTCTAGTATATTCCAGTATATTCTAGTATATTCTACTATATTCTAGTATATTCTAGTATATTCTAGTATATTCCAGTATATTCTAGTATATTCTAGTATATTCTAGTATATTAAAGTATATTCGAGTATATTCTAGTATAACCAAGTATATTCTCGTGTATTCTAGTATATTCCAGTACATTCCACTATATTCTAATATATTCGAGTATATTCTAGTATATTCTAGTATATTCTAGTATATTCCAGTATATTCTAGTATATTCTAGTATAATCTAGTATATTCTAGTATATTCCAGTATATTCAAGTATATTCTAGTATATTCTAGTATATTCTACTATATTCTAGTATATTCTAGTATATTCTAGTATATTCTAGTATATTCTAGTATATTCAAGTATATTCTAGTATATTCCAGTACATTCCACTATATTCTAATATATTCTAGTATATTCTAGTATATTCCAGTATATTGAAGTATATTCTAGTATATTCTAGTATATTCTACTATATTCTAGTATATTCTAGTATATTCAAGTATATTCTCGTGTATTCTAGTATATTCCAGTACATTCCAGGATGTTCTAATATATTCGAGTACATTCTAGTATATTCTAGTATATTCTACTATATTCTAGTATATTCAAGTATATTCAAGTATATTCTCGTGTATTCTAGTATATTCCAGTACATTCCACTATATTCTAATATATTCTAGTATATTCTAGTATATTCAAGTTATTCTAGTGTATTCTAGTATATTCTAGTATATTCCAGTATATTCTACTGTATTCTAGTATATTCTACTATATTCTACTATATTCTAGAGTATTCTAGTATATTCGAGTACATTTCACTATATTTTAGTATATTCTAGTATATTTTAATATATTCGAGTAGATTCTAGTATATTCCAGTATATTCGAGTATATTCTAGTATATTCTAGTATATTCTACTATATTCTAGTATATTCTAGTATATTGCGGTATATTCAAGTATATTCTAGTATATTCTAGTATATTTTAGTATATTCTACTGTATTCTAGTATATTCTACTATATTCTACAATATTCTAGAGTATTCTAGTATATTCGAGTACATTTCACTATATTCTAGTATACTCTAGTATATTTTAATATATTCTAGTATATTCTAGTATATTATAGTATATTCTAGTATATTCTAGTATATTATACTATATTCTACTATATTCTAGTATATTCTAGTATATTCCAGTATATTCTAGTATAATCTAGTGTAATCTAGTATATTCTAGTATATTCTAGTATATTCCAGTATATTCTAGTATAATCTAGTATATTCTAGTATATTGCGGTATCTTTTAGTATATTCTAGTATATTCTAGTATATTTTAGTATATTCTACTATATTCTAGAGTATTCTAGTATATTCGAGTACATTTCACTATATTCTAGTATATTCTAGTATATTTTAATATATTCGAGTATATTCTAGTATATTCCACTATATTCGAGTATATTCTAGTATATTCTAGTATATTCTAGTATATTCCAGTATATTCTAGTATAATCTAGTATATTCTAGTATATTCTAGTATATTCCAGTATATTCTAGTATAATCTAGTATATTCTAGTATATTCCAGTATATTCAAGTATATTCTAGTATATTCTAGTATATTCTACTATATTCTAGTATATTCTAGTATATTCAAGTATATTCTCGTGTATTCTAGTATATTCCAGTACATTCCAGGATGTTCTAATATATTCGAGTACATTCTAGTATATTCTAGTATATTCTACTATATTCTAGTATATTCAAGTATATTCAAGTATATTCTAGTATATTCTAGTACATTCCACTATATTCTAATATATTCTAGTATATTCTAGTATATTCAAGTATATTCTAGTATATTCTAGTAGATTTCAGTATATTCTACTGTATTCTAGTATATTCTACTATATTCTTCTATATTCTAGAGTATTCTAGTATATTCGAGTACATTTCACTATATTTTAGTATATTCTAGTATATTTTAATATATTCGAGTAGATTCTAGTATATTCCAGTATATTCCAGTATATTCTAGTATATTCTAGTATATTCTACTATATTCTAGTATATTCTAATATATTCTTGTATATTCCAGTATATTCTAGTATAATCTGGTATATTCTAGTATATTCCAGTATATTCTAGTATATTCCAGTACATTCCACTATATTCTAATATATTCGAGTATATTCTAGTATATTCTAGTATATTCTAGTATATTCTAGTATATTCTAGTATATTCTAGTAAATTCAAGTACTTTCTAGTGTATTCTAGTATATTCTAGTACATTCCACTATATTCTAATGTATTTCAGCATATTCTAGTATGTTCAATTATATTCTTGTAAGTTCTAGTATATTCTACTATATTCTACTATATTCTAGAGTATTCTAGTATATTCGAGTACATTTCACTATATTCTAGTATATTCTAGTATATTTTAATATATTCGAGTATATTCTAGTATATTCCAGTATATTCGAGTATATTCTAGTATATTCTAGTATATTCTACTATATTCTAGTATATTCTAATATATTCTTGTATATTCCATTACATTCCACTATATTCTAATATATTCGGGTATATTCTAGTATATTCTAGTATATTCTAGTATATTCTAGTATATTCTACTATATTCTGGTATATTCTAGTATATTCTAGTATATTCCAGTATATTCTAGTATATTCTAGTATATTCTAGTATATTAAAGTATATTCGAGTATATTCTAGTATAACCAAGTATATTCTCGTGTATTCTAGTATATTCCAGTACATTCCACTATATTCTAATATATTCGAGTATATTCTAGTATATTCTAGTATATTCGAGTATATTCCAGTATATTCTAGTATATTCTAGTATAATCTAGTATATTCTAGTATATTCCAGTATATTGAAGTATATTCTAGTATATTCTAGTATATTCTACTATATTCTAGTATATTCTAGTATATTCAAGTATATTCTCGTGTATTCTAGTATATTCCAGTACATTCCAGGATGTTCTAATATATTCGAGTACATTCTAGTATATTCTAGTATATTCTACTATATTCTAGTATATTCAAGTATATTCAAGTATATTCTCGTGTATTCTAGTATATTCCAGTACATTCCACTATATTCTAATATATTCTAGTATATTCTAGTATATTCAAGTATATTCTAGTATATTCTAGTAGATTTCAGTATATTCTACTGTATTCTAGTATATTCTACTATATTCTACTATATTCTAGAGTATTCTAGTATATTCGAGTACATTTCACTATATTTTAGTATATTCTAGTATATTTTAATATATTCGAGTAGATTCTAGTATATTCCAGTATATTCGAGTATATTCTAGTATATTCTAGTATATTCTACTATATTCTAGTATATTCTAATATATTCTTGTATATTCCATTATATTCTAGTATAATCTGGTATATTCTAGTATATTCCAGTATATTCTAGTATATTCCATTACATTCCACTATATTCTAATATATTCGGGTATATTCTAGTATATTCTAGTATATTCCCGTATATTCTAGTATATTCTAGTATATTCTAGTAAATTCAAGTACTTTCTAGTGTATTCTAGTATATTCTAGTACATTCCACTATATTCTAATGTATTTCAGCATATTCTAGTATGTTCAATTATATTCTTGTAAGTTCAAGTATATTCTACTATATTCTACTATATTCTAGAGTATTCTAGTATATTCGAGTACATTTCACTATATTCTAGTATATTCTAGTATATTTTAATATATTCGAGTATATTCTAGTATATTCCAGTATATTCGAGTATATTCTAGTATATTCTAGTATATTCTACTATATTCTAGTATATTCTAATATATTCTTGTATATTCCATTACATTCCACTATATTCTAATATATTCGGGTATATTCTAGTATATTCTAGTATATTCCAGTATATTCTAGTATATTCTACTATATTCTGGTATATTCTAGTATATTCTAGTATATTCCAGTATATTCTAGTATATTCTAGTATATTCTAGTATATTAAAGTATATTCGAGTATATTCTAGTATAACCAAGTATATTCTCGTGTAATCTAGTATATTCCAGTACATTCCACTATATTCTAATATATTCGAGTATATTCTAGTATATTCTAGTATATTCTAGTATATTCCAGTATATTCTAGTATATTCTAGTATAATCTAGTATATTCTAGTATATTCCAGTATATTCAAGTATATTCTAGTATATTCTAGTATATTCTACTATATTCTAGTATATTCTAGTATATTCTAGTATATTCTAGTATATTCTAGTATATTCAAGTATATTCTAGTATATTCCAGTACATTCCACTATATTCTAATATATTCTAGTATATTCTAGTATATTCCAGTATATTGAAGTATATTCTAGTATATTCAAGTATATTCTACTATATTCTAGTATATTCTAGTATATTCAAGTATATTCTCGTGTATTCTAGTATATTCCAGTACATTCCAGGATGTTCTAATATATTCGAGTACATTCTAGTATATTCTAGTATATTCTACTATATTCTAGTATATTCTAGTATATTCAAGTATATTCTCGTGTATTCTAGTATATTCCAGGACATTCCACTATATTCTAATATATTCTAGTATATTCTACTATATTCTAGTATATTCTAGTGTATTCCAGTATATTCTAGTATATTCTAGTATATTCTAGTATATTCTACTATATTCTAGTATATTCTAGTATATTCCAGTATATTCTAGTATATTCTAGTACATTCCACTATATTTTAATATATTCGAGTATATTCTACTATATTCTAGTATATTCTAGTATATTCAAGTATATTCTCGTGTATTCTAGTATATTCCAGGACATTCCACTATATTCTAATATATTCTAGTATATTCTACTATATTCTAGTATATTCTAGTTCATTCCAGTATATTCTAGTATATTCTAGTATATTCTAGTATATTCTACTATATTCTAGTATATTCTAGTACATTCCACTATATTCTAATATATTCGAGTATATTCTAGTATATGCCAGTATATTCTAGTATAATCTAGTATATTCTAGTATATTGCGGTATATTCAAGTATATTCTAGTATATTCTAGTATATTTTAGTATATTCTACTGTATTCTAGTATATTCTACTATATTCTACTATATTCTAGAGTATTCTAGTATATTCGAGTACATTTCACTATATTCTAGTATACTCTAGTATATTTTAATATATTCTAGTATATTCTAGTATATTATAGTATATTCTAGTATATTCTAGTATATTATACTATATTCTACTATATTCTAGTATATTCTAGTATATTCCAGTATATTCTAGTATAATCTAGTATAATCTAGTATATTCTAGTATATTCTAGTATATTCCAGTATATTCTAGTATAATCTAGTATATTCTAGTATATTGCGGTATATTCAAGTATATTCTAGTATATTCTAGTATATTTTAGTATATTCTACTATATTCTACTATATTCTAGAGTATTCTAGTATATTCGAGTACATTTCACTATATTCTAGTATATTCTAGTATATTTTAATATATTCGAGTATATTCTAGTATAATCCACTATATTCGAGTATATTCTAGTATATTCTAGTATATTATACTATATTCTACTATATTCTAGTATATTCTAGTATATTCCAGTATATTCTAGTATAATCTAGTATATTCTAGTATATTCTAGTATATTCCAGTATATTCTAGTATAATCTAGTATATTCTAGTATATTCCAGTATATTCAAGTATATTCTAGTAATTTCTAGTATATTCTACTATATTCTACTATATTCTAGAGTATTCTAGTATATTCGAGTACATTTCACTATATTTTAGTATATTCTAGTATATTTTAATATATTCGAGTAGATTCTAGTATATTCCAGTATATTCGAGTATATTCTAGTATATTCTAGTATATTCTACTATATTCTAGTATATTCTAATATATTCTTGTATATTCCAGTATATTCTAGTATAATCTGGTATATTCTAGTATATTCCAGTATATTCTAGTATATTCCATTACATTCCACTATATTCTAATATATTCGGGTATATTCTAGTATATTCTAGTATATTCCCGTATATTCTAGTATATTCTAGTATATTCTAGTAAATTCAAGTACTTTCTAGTGTATTCTAGTATATTCTAGTACATTCCACTATATTCTAATGTATTTCAGCATATTCTAGTATGTTCAATTATATTCTTGTAAGTTCTAGTATATTCTAGTATATTCTAGTATATTCTAGTATATCCTAGTATATTCTAGTATATTCTAGTGTATTCTAGTATATTCTAGTGTATTCGAGTATATTCAACCGTATTCTATTATATTCGAGTATGTTCTAGTATATTCTAGCATATTCTAGTACAGTCCACTGTATTTTAATATATTCCAGTATATTCTAGTATAGTCTAGTATATTCTAGTATATTCTAGTATATTCTAGTGTTTTCTAGTATATTCTAGTATATTCTACTATATTCTAGTATATTCTAATATATTCTTGTATATTCCAGTATATTCTAGTATAATGTAGTATATTCTAGTATATTCCAGTATATTCAAGTATATTCTAGAATATTCTAGTATATTCTACTATATTCTAGTATACTCTAGTATATTCAAGTATATTCTCGTGTATTCTAGTATATTCCAGTACATTCCACTATATTCTAATATATTCTAGTATATTCTAGTATATTCCAGTATATTCAAGTATATTCTAGTATATTCTAGTATATTCTAGTATATTCTAGTATATTCCAGTATATTCTAGTATATTCTAGTATATTCTAGTATATTCTAGTATATTCTACTATATTCTAGTATATTCTAGTATATTCCAGTATATTCTAGTATATTCTAGTATATTCCAGTATATTCTAGTATATTCTACTATATTCTTCTATATTCTAGAGTATTCTAGTATATTCTAGTACATTCCACTATATTCTAATATATTCGAGTATATTCTAGTATATGCCAGTATATTCCAGTATATTGTACTACATTCTAGTGTATTCTATTAGTTTCTAGTACATACCACTATATTTTAATATATTCGAGTATATTCTAGTATATTATAGTATATTCTAGTATATTCTAGTATATTATACTATATTCTACTATATTCTAGTATATTCTAGTATATTCCAGTATATTCTAGTATAATCTAGTATATTCTAGTATATTTTAGTGTATTCTAGTATATTCCAATATATTCTAGTATATTCTACTATATTCTTCTATATTCTAGAGTATTCTAGTATATTCTAGTACATTCCACTATATTCTAATATATTCGAGTATATTCTAGTATATGCCAGTATATTCCAGTATATTGTACTACATTCTAGTGTATTCTATTAGTTTCTAGTACATTCCACTATATTTTAATATATTCGAGTATATTCTAGTATATTCTAGTATATTCTAGTATATTCTAGTATATTCTAGTATATTATACTATATTCTACTATATTCTAGTATATTCTAGTATATTCCAGTATATTCTAGTATAATCTAGTATATTCTAGTATATTCTAGTATATTCCAGTATATTCTAGTATAATCTAGTATATTCTAGTATATTCCAGTATATTCGAGTACATTCTAGTATATTCTAGTATATTCTACTATATTCTAGTATATTCTAGTATATTCAAGTATATTCTCGTGTATTCTAGTATATTCCAGTACCTTCCACTATATTCTAATATATTCTAGTATATTCTACTATATTCTAGTATATTCTAGTATATCCTAGTATATTCTAGTATATTCTAGTGTATTCTAGTATATTCTAGTCTATTCTAGTATATTCAACCGTATTCTATTATATTCGAGTATGTTCTAGTATATTCTAGCATATTCTAGTACAGACCACTGTATTTTTATATATTCCAGTATATTCTAGTATAGTCTAGTATATTCTAGTATATTCTAGTATATTCTAGTATATTCTACTATATTCTAGTATATTCTACTATATTCTTGTATATTCCAGTATATTCTAGTATAATCTAGTATATTCTAGTATATTCCAGTATATTCAAGTATATTCTAGTATATTCTAGTATATTCTACTATATTCTAGTATATTTTAGTATATTCAAGTATATTCTCGTGTATTCTAGTATATTCCAGTACATTCCACTATATTCCAATATATTCGAGTATATTCTAGTATATGCTAGTATATTCCCGTATATTCTAGTATATTCTAGTATATTCTAATATATTCTTGTATTTTCTAGTATATTCAAGTATATTCTAGTATATTCTAGTATATTCTGGTATATCCTAGTATATTCTAGTATATTCTAGTGTATTCTAGTATATTCTAGTATATTCGAGTATATTCAACCGTATTCTATTATATTCGAGTATGTTCTATTATATTCTAGCACATTCTAGTACAGTCCACTGTATTTTACTATATTCGAGTATATTCTAGTATATTCTAATATATTCTAGTATATTCTAGTATATTCCAGTATATTCAAGTATATTCTAGTATATTCTAGTATATTCTACTATATTCTAGTATATTCTAGTATATTCAAGTATATTCTCGTGTATTCTAGTATATTCCAGTACATTCCAGGATGTTCTAATATATTCGGGTACATTCTAGTATATTCTAGTATATTCTACTATATTCTAGTATATTCTAGTATATTCTAGTATAATCTAGTATAATCTAGTATATTCTAGTATATTCTAGTATATTCCAGTATATTCTAGTACAATCTAGTATATTCTAGTATATTGCGGTATCTTCAAGTATATTCTAGTATATTCTAGTATATTTTAGTATATTCTACTATATTCTACTATATTCTAGAGTATTCTAGTATATTCGAGTACATTTCACTATATTCTAGTATATTCTAGTATATTTTAATATATTCGAGTATATTCTAGTATATTCCACTATATTCGAGTATATTCTAGTATATTCTAGTATATTATACTATATTCTACTATATTCTAGTATATTCTAGTATATTCCAGTATATTCTAGTATAATCTAGTATATTCTAGTATATTCTAGTAT
>CAJYYI030000042.1:0-12500 GCA_913789915.3 Sphecodes monilicornis
GGCAAGTCTGGTGCCAGCAGCCGCGGTAATTCCAGCTCCAATAGCGTATATTAAAGTTGTTGCGGTTAAAAAGCTCGTAGTTGAATCTGTGTGTCACAGTGTCGGTTCACCGCTCGCGGTGTTTAACTGGCATTATGTGGTACGTCCTACCGGTGGGCTTGCTCTTCACGGGGCGGTCCAACTAATATCCCATCGCGGTGCTCTTCACTGAGTGTCGAGGTGGGCCGGTACGTTTACTTTGAACAAATTAGAGTGCTCAAAGCAGGCTACCTTCGCCTGAATACTGTGTGCATGGAATAATGGAATAGGACCTCGGTTCTATTTTGTTGGTTTTCGGAACCCCGAGGTAATGATTAATAGGGACAGATGGGGGCATTCGTATTGCGACGTTAGAGGTGAAATTCTTGGATCGTCGCAAGACGGACAGAAGCGAAAGCATTTGCCAAAAATGTTTTCATTAATCAAGAACGAAAGTTAGAGGTTCGAAGGCGATCAGATACCGCCCTAGTTCTAACCATAAACGATGCCAGCTAGCGATCCGCCGAAGTTCCTACGATGACTCGGCGGGCAGCTTCCGGGAAACCAAAGCTTTTGGGTTCCGGGGGAAGTATGGTTGCAAAGCTGAAACTTAAAGGAATTGACGGAAGGGCACCACCAGGAGTGGAGCCTGCGGCTTAATTTGACTCAACACGGGAAACCTCACCAGGCCCGGACACCGGAAGGATTGACAGATTGATAGCTCTTTCTTGATTCGGTGGGTGGTGGTGCATGGCCGTTCTTAGTTGGTGGAGCGATTTGTCTGGTTAATTCCGATAACGAACGAGACTCTAGCCTGCTAAATAGACGTAACTTATGGTATCTCGAAGGCCCCCGGCTTCTGTCGGTGGGTTTTTACTACCAACGTACAAACAAATCTTCTTAGAGGGACAGGCGGCTTCTAGCCGCACGAGATTGAGCAATAACAGGTCTGTGATGCCCTTAGATGTTCTGGGCCGCACGCGCGCTACACTGAAGGAATCAGCGTGTTTTCCCTGGCCGAAAGGCCCGGGTAACCCGCTGAACCTCCTTCGTGCTAGGGATTGGGGCTTGCAATTATTCCCCATGAACGAGGAATTCCCAGTAAGCGCGAGTCATAAGCTCGCGTTGATTACGTCCCTGCCCTTTGTACACACCGCCCGTCGCTACTACCGATTGAATGATTTAGTGAGGTCTTCGGACTAGTACGCGGCAATGTTTCGGCATTGCCGATGTTGCCGGGAAGATGACCAAACTTGATGATTTAGAGGAAGTAAAAGTCGTAACAAGGTTTCCGTAGGTGAACCTGCGGAAGGATCATTACAAGTACGTAAAACTACTGTAAGACAAAAACGAAAAATCTATGACAATATAAAAACAGAAATTCTCACAGGAGAGAGATGCAAAAGGTATTTTTTAAAGAAATTTGCTCTCCTGTGTCTCGTCATCGTACGATGATGAAAATATATATAAAACTCTCTCGGGGAGTTCCAAGGTATTGCTTTAAAGAAATACTCTCCGAGAGAGAGACAGAGAGAAAAGACAGCTTACGTGAGGAGAGAGCACTCATAGAGAAGACTCTCCCGTCTGTCGTGACCGTAAAATTGAAAGCGCATATAGAGAGCCCGCCAGACCATTTGTGCACACATATATATATATATACACACGGCTGCGCTCATTTCGACAATGGGACGAAATCTCAAACGAGAGACGAATGACACGACACACCGATATATCACCTCGTGTGCTTGCGTGAAGGTGAAGCATCGCATTATTATATCTATCTCTCGTTTATACCTGGAGTCTGTACTCGGGTCTTCGGGAATCGTGTACATATTACCGACGTTCGCATTTACAAACTCGAACGAATCGGTACCATGCGATTTCCGTCGGACGCTGATGATACAACTCAAACACGAACGGCGAGAATCGATGTTTTTTTCACCCGCCACACAATATCTGATACTGTGTGTGTCGCCGTCGTCTCTTTGAGAGAAAATACCTCGTGTCAAAGAGTTAGATTTACGCCTTTGGTCTGCGTGTGGAGGCTCTCGATAAATTTCGGACATTATTACGGCCGTAAGAACAGGGATGCAAGCGTCGATTAGAATCCAAATGTCGCGCTTCCTCGGTCTTCGGTCTGTGTATAGTATCCGAAACGTCCATTCGAGAGACGGTGTGTGTGTCTCCTCATCTTTCACGATAGATTGAGAGAGAGGTGTACCACACAGGGTAGCCTGGAAAACCGCGGTTGAACGTTGCTCGTTCACGAACGATATATCCGACTATATATTAGTAGGAGATGTGTAGTATAGAAGAGACGGGAGAAAATGTGGACCGGCTGTGAAGCTCGTTTTTTTAAAGCTGTACAACGAGAGTCTTGACACCCTACTCCTGTGGCCATAGCGCACAAGAGCTTGGGACGAATGACCGTGTACGGCCAGAGCCGGCTGCGAAGTCCCGCGAAATCTGTCTCTCTTTCTACATATATCATCTCTCTATGTATATCGGAGTTCGCGTATAACCAAGAGCACTAAACGTCGCCGCAATGCGCGTTCGTTGTGACACGAAATTCGAGAGGACCGGCTGCGAAGCTCGCTTTTAAAGCCGTGCGTCGCGAGTCCGACACCCGTCTCTGCCCGCGTACCGCGGCCACGAGTATTGGGACGAACGACCGCGCACGGCCAGAGCCGGCTGTGAAGTCCGTTTGTATCGATCGCGTTCAACAACGCGCGCAAAGAGAGAGTGCAAAGGGAGAGAGAGAAAAGAGAATTTGTTTCGAGAGGACCGGCTGCGAAGCTCGCTTTTAAAGCTGTGCGTCGCGAGTCCGACACCCGTCTCTGCCGCGTACTGCGGCACGAGTATTGGGACGAACGACCGCGCACGGCCAGCAGAGCCGGCTGTGAAGTCCGTTAGTATCGAATAATATGGTTCGCAAACTCTCTCCAAAGCGCAGCACACGACGCAACTCTTGAGAAACTTTATTTCGAAAGTAGTAGGAGGAGGAGGAGGAGGAGTAGGAGGACCGGCTGTGAAGCTCGCTTTTAAAGCCGTGCGTCGCGAGTCCGACACCCGTCTCTGCCGCGTACCGCGGTCACGAGTATTGGGACGAACGACCGCGCACGGCCAGAGCCGGCCGTGAGTCCCCTCTCCCCTCATCTAACCCAGACCTAACTTATCGAAATCGTTCTCGACAAAAAAGAGGAGAGAGTGTGTGTATGGAGAGGAGGAATCGTCTGGATCCATGTATCGGGTTGTCTCTACGAAAAGACCCCGTCGTTTTCAGATTTCCCCTCTCTGTGTTTTCCATTTTAAGGCTTTTCAATGTACTATTCGCCCGGCCGTCAGATACGCGAGACGAGCGTTGTGCTCTCTCTCGACCGTACTCTGACGGTTTCCGTCTTAACGGGACGTTCGTGTCGTTTTTTTTTTTTTTAAAAAAAAAACGACGCCTGAATCTCCTTCGCGCGCTGGTTGGAGTTTTCAGGTATCGGCGTTCTTACGAACCGCAGAACAAGAGACATACACATATATACGATTGATGATCAATCAAATTATATACGATTACCCTGAACGGTGGATCACTTGGCTCGTGGGTCGATGAAGAACGCAGCTAATTGCGCGTCAACGTGTGAACTGCAGGACACATGAACATCGACATTTCGAACGCACATTGCGGTCCACGGATACAATTCCTGGACCACGCCTGGCTGAGGGTCGTTTACGTAACCAAATACTGCTTGCGTTGCTCTTCTAAGTCCCCGCCGTCGCTTACCTCTCCAAGAGACACAATTGGTATATTATAAGAAAAATTGTGTGGAGGGCGCAAAGAGCGTTTCTGAGTCGGGTTGCGAAGAAGATGCTATATATACGTACGAGCGATGGATGGGCGTATCGTCGGCGTTTGACGCGGTTCTGTGTGAAAATTGCCAATTTCGCATTGCGTTGTACTGTTTCCGGAGACGAAGACGATGGGTATATCTGACGTGTATCACACGGACTTGCGTGAGTGTTTTCGGCGTCGCGAGTCGTGTTTATTCATGTATAAACACGACCGCCCGCGAACACCGCTCCGTGCGCGACAGATCGAAATCTCTCTCTCCGCGTGGAACGGCTCGCATTCGCGGAAGAAGCGTTTCGCGCTCTCGAACGTTATACGCGCTCCCGACGTCGCCTGAAATGATGCGTATTCATATCCGAAAGGTTATACAATACATAAAAAGAGTCGACACACAGAGAGACGACTACAGAGAGAATGGACACAAATACAAAATGAAAGAGAGGAGATATTAATATGTGTTTGCACGCACAACGTAAGCCCCAGGGAGAGAGATATTGACGTACGCCTGCGCGTGGAGATGTGCCTCTAAGTAAAAACACGCGTCGACGCGGAGGGTCGTCGTTGCTAGCGACTTCCGACAAACACAAAATTGATCTTGAAAGAGACGAGAGAAGAAGAGAGTTCTTCGCGAGAGAGAGATGAGGTTTCTCGTTCTACGAACGCTTTGACGATCGATGGACAAACGTAGAGAGACAACAGCCAAAATGTTGTTGGCATTGTGCGGGATGCGCACGCGTACTTGTATCGGGTGGAGATAAATAATATCTCCCCGTCTCGTCGCGTGTCCTCGCCGATCCACGACAAGAGTTGTGTTTCTCTCGCCATCGCCACGTTCGTTTGAATTGAATGACGACCAAGATATTCCAAGACCTCTCGCGTGTCTCTTTCTCTCTCTTTTTCATTTTCGTGTTTGATCGGATAATATCGCGACGCAGCGTTTCTGTACCCCCGTGTGTCTGTGTGTAAAATAATAGAGAGAACACCCACCGGGTTACCGATATACACAACTCCTCTATGGAGTGGCTTTCGAACTTCGTTGTTGTCATTCACACAAATATCTCTCCGAAACATGCTCGGCCGAAGGTAACAGAAAAGACCCGTTTTTGTCGGTCGCCCCATACACGAGCGTGTGTGTAACGTTGTGTCGTTATCCTTAATGTCTTTTATTCTTCATTGTCGTACGCGAGACCGCGCGATCCGAGAGAGGATCGTCCAGCGAGAGTTTCCGTTCGACGACGAAATGAAGAAATTGAATTTTATAGACAGAGAGAGACAGACGACACACGCCACACGCGCGAAGTTTGGCGAGGCGCATAAGGCAAAATCTTGATATTATTATCGAATTGGTGTTCTTTTCGAAGCTTCGTCGAGAGAGAAGTTTTGTTTTCATTTTTTTTTTTTTTGTGCTCCTCTGTACGCTCTCGAGCGACGAACTCTTTTTTTTTGTTTTAACGCTTTCGGGGTGTAATACAAGAAAGAAAAAAAAATTATTTTTTTTTCACGTTTGACGACCTCAGAGTAGGCGAGATTACCCGCTGAATTTAAGCATATTACTAAGCGGAGGAAAAGAAACTAACAAGGATTTCCTTAGTAGCTGCGAGCGAACAGGAATTAGCCCAGCACTGAATCCCGCGGTTCCGCCGTTGGGAAATGTAGTGTTCAGGAGGGTCAGTTTATCCCGTGACGTCGAACCGCGTCCAAGTCCATCTTGAATGGGGCCATTTACCCGTAGAGGGTGCCAGGCCCGTAGCGACCGGTACGCGTTTCGGGAGGACCTCTCCTTAGAGTCGGGTTGCTTGAGAGTGCAGCCCTAAGTGGGTGGTAAACTCCATCTAAGGCTAAATATGACCACGAGACCGATAGCGAACAAGTACCGTGAGGGAAAGTTGAAAAGAACTTTGAAGAGAGAGTTCAAGAGTACGTGAAACCGTTCAGGGGTAAACCTGAGAAACCCAAAAGATCGAATGGGGAGATTCATCGTCGACGAGGCTGGCTTCCGTTGGTGCGCAGATAGCCCGCAATGGTGCCTTCGTGGTTACCAGTGCGAGGGTACACCACCTTCGGCAAATGTTCCGGCTACGTAGTCGTGCACTTCTCCCTTAGTAGAACGTCGCGACCCGTTGCGTGTCGGTCTACGGCCCGAGTTTGTTGACTGTCGTGTCGCCATCGCGCGCACACGGCAGACGCTCGGTCTCGCCTGGCCGGCTGCGTGACGGTACTCTGACGGTATCGGGCCGCAACCAATCCATTCTCGAATGTTTGTGCGTCAGGCCCGCCGCAAGCTCGGTTTTCTACCCGGAGGCACGGACCTGGTGCCGGCTCCGGGCCTAACCAGCTGTTAGCAGGCGGTGTCCTCGGACTGGCCAAGCTTTGAATTACCGGTCAGCGACGCTACTGCTTTGGGTACTCTCAGGACCCGTCTTGAAACACGGACCAAGGAGTCTAACATGTGCGCGAGTCATTGGGACATTGAAACCTAAAGGCGCAATGAAAGTGAAGGTCGTACCTTGCGTCGACCAAGGGAGGATGGGCCGCGTCACGATGCGGCCTCGCACTCCCGGGGCGTCTCGTTCTCATTGCGAGAAGAGGCGCACCCAGAGCGTACACGTTGGGACCCGAAAGATGGTGAACTATGCCTGGTCAGGACGAAGTCAGGGGAAACCCTGATGGAGGTCCGTAGCGATTCTGACGTGCAAATCGATCGTCGGAACTGGGTATAGGGGCGAAAGACTAATCGAACCATCTAGTAGCTGGTTCCCTCCGAAGTTTCCCTCAGGATAGCTGGCACTCGCTCGTTCCTCTTTGTGAACGCGTGCGAGTCTCATCTGGTAAAGCGAATGATTAGAGGCCTTGGGGCCGAAACGACCTCAACCTATTCTCAAACTTTAAATGGGTGAGATCTCTGGCTTGCTTGGATCAATGAAGCCACGAGATTTTGGATCAGAGTGCCAAGTGGGCCAATTTTGGTAAGCAGAACTGGCGCTGTGGGATGAACCAAACGCAGAGTTAAGGCGCCTAAGTCGACGCTTATGGGATACCATGAAAGGCGTTGGTTGCTTAAGACAGCAGGACGGTGGCCATGGAAGTCGGAATCCGCTAAGGAGTGTGTAACAACTCACCTGCCGAAGCAACTAGCCCTGAAAATGGATGGCGCTGAAGCGTCGCGCCTATACTCCGCCGTCAGCGGCAAGTGGGGCTGGACGCGTCGATGTCGCGCGTTTACGCGCGCTCGGCCGTCCTCCATGAAGCTCTGACGAGTAGGAGGGTCGCGGCGGTGTGCGCAGAAGGGTCTGGGCGTGAGCCTGCCTGGAGCCGCCGTCGGTGCAGATCTTGGTGGTAGTAGCAAATACTCCAGCGAGGCCCTGGAGGACTGACGTGGAGAAGGGTTTCGTGTGAACAGCCGTTGCACACGAGTCAGTCGATCCTAAGCCCTAAGAGAAATCCTATGTAGATGAGGTGTCTCTAAATTAGAGAATAACACACACCCATCGGGCGAAAGGGAATCCGGTTTCTATTCCGGAACCCGGCAGCGGAACCGCATACCATTCGGGCCCTCGTAAGAGTGTTCGTCGGGGTAACCCAAAATGACCTGGAGACGCCGTCGGGAGATCCGGGGAGAGTTTTCTTTTCTGTATAAGCGTTCGAGTTCCCTGGAAACCTCTAGCAGGGAGATAGGGTTTGGAACGCGAAGAGCACCGCAGTTGCGGCGGTGTCCGGATCTTCCCCTCGGACCTTGAAAATCCAGGAGAGGGCCACGTGGAGGTGTCGCGCCGGTTCGTACCCATATCCGCAGCAGGTCTCCAAGGTAAAGAGCCTCTAGTCGATAGATTAATGTAGGTAAGGGAAGTCGGCAAATTGGATCCGTAACTTCGGAATAAGGATTGGCTCTGAGGAGCGGGGCGTGTCGGGCTTGGTCGGGAAGCGGGTCTGGCTGACGTGCCGGGCCTGGGCGAGGTGCAACACGACTTTTTGTCGTGGGAATCCGAGCTCGGTCCCGTGCCTTGGCCTCCCGCGGATCTTCCTTGCTGCGAGGCTTCCGTCTAGAACGGTCGTCCTCTTCGGCCGCCATTCAACGCTCAGCTCAGAACTGGCACGGACTAGGGGAATCCGACTGTCTAATTAAAACAAAGCATTGCGATGGCCCCCACGGGTGTTGACGCAATGTGATTTCTGCCCAGTGCTCTGAATGTCAACGTGAAGAAATTCAAAAAAGCGCGGGTAAACGGCGGGAGTAACTATGACTCTCTTAAGGTAGCCAAATGCCTCGTCATCTAATTAGTGACGCGCATGAATGGATTAACGAGATTCCCTCTGTCCCTATCTACTGGCGGGGGCGACATTTTGACACTCTCACGGGTTGAAATGAGCACCACTGACTGCCAAAAGGTGCTCTGCACGATCCGAGCTGAAGTGGTGAATCAGTAATGACGATCGAAATCGAACGGAAACCTCGTACAAGGGTCAAAAGCTATGCGTACGAAGGTTACGTTCGTCGGCACGTCACTATATGTGCGTGTCGAGCTGGTACGACACGGACCCGTATCAGCGTAGCGACATAATAACATCGCTTTGCGTCTACGTCCGCGCATAAGCCTGAAAAAGCTGCTAGAACATCCAAGCATGCTAATAGATGCTGAGAGCCGCAAGCTCCGAGCATTCTATCATGGAAGGCGCTAGAGGCCATACACCTCTAGCTTAAAATATGTCGCTACTAGCAGAAAAACCTCGAGGATAAGTTGGATGAGGTGTTCGGATCCTCGGAAATGTCGAAAGTCGCAAAGGGACCTAGTGTCCTAGCTGTGCTTGTGCCTCCACGGGGTACCGCTGGATAGCGTGTTCTTGTTGGAGCATGTGAACTAAACGAAGCACAGTGGAGTGGAGGAGACAACCACTCAAAGTCCACGTCTCCCACGTGTTTGCCGTGCGTGGCGACCTTTGTCGTCGGAAAAGAGGATCCTGGGATCTGAGGAGGCCCTCTCCTGCGGGTGAGACGTCTCCAACACGTACCTTTGGCCTCTGCTTCGGCTAGATGGGCGGCTAGGCGAGACAAAGTAACCCTGTGCCTAGTCAATCGGCTTGGAACGACCGTAAGCTATTAGCGAGCGGCGCTCTGTCGGGCGAGGAAGTGGGCTCTAAGGTCTTTTGCTTGCCAATTGATCTGGATGATCCGCGGACTATATCCTGGGTGATGTCCTAACCTGACCGGATGGCAGGTTCCATATTGAGGGTCCGAGGAGGCCGGGACACGCAGCGGGAAGAACAATATGCATAACTAATATGGGTAAACAAAATAATTCGAACGTCAAATCGACGGGAACAGCGCAAGGCCCTGCCGAGCGTGAAGTCGTCGTTGCAGAGGGGACAGACGTCGGTGATATTCCCGACCGAATTCCCTCCAAGTCTGGAAAAGAGAGGACCGATGCTGTGCCGAAAGGCCGCTTCGTGGTGTCCCTCAAGAGGTGTAAACCACCTAATGGCCCAGTCGATCCTGCCGGGAAGAAAGAGGATGTACCGGCAGCCGACGCGGTTAAAGATAAGAAGAAGACTGAAAAGTCTTCCTCTAAGAAGGGCTCTTCTTCGACCGGGAAGAGCTCCAAAAATGGGGGGCAAGGTGCTAACCCTGCCTCCAAGAAAGGCAAGAGCGGGCCCGCTGGGGATAAGGAACCCGAGCCCGACTCACACCCTGATAAGGATGAAGACGACGAAGTCGTTGATTCCACAAAAGTCAAGCCAAAGGGCGGCAAGAAGGTTTCACCGACCGGAAAGCCATCCAAAGGCAGACCGAGAAAGAAGTCGGTGGGGGCGACTTCTGGATCGTTGGTACGGCCTCTCGATCTCATCAGAGACGAAGCCTCTAAGCAAGTGAAGGAGGTTGGCATCGTGGTCACCGCGGATAAATCCCGGGTCACGAAAGAAGCTGCCTCTCGGATCTTGCTTAGTGTGAGCACGCTCAGCGAGCTTGTCCAGGAACTGGCTCTTCGGAACAGCTACCTAGAGGGACAACTCGCCGCGACCAAAAGCGAACTTAACAAAGCTCGCTTGGAAGCGAAGAGCGTAGGGAAGACGTCGCCGACTGCCCCGCGGTCAAAGACGAATTCCCTTGCTGGTAAGCACGCCAACTTGACCTACGCGCAAGCGGTTAAGGTCGAGTGCAACAAAGTTGCTCAAGACGCGGTGAAACCACCACAACATGTGGTGAAGATCTTCCCGCCGAAGGGCAAGGAGCAAAACAGCGACCTTACAAAGGCAACTGTTTTCTCCCTGGTGAAACCAGGCGAAGCAAAGATCCGCGTAAAGTCGGTTCGACGCATCCACTCCGGTGGCATAGCCGTCGAGACTGAACGCAAAGAGGATCTTAAAGCTTTCGCTGAAAATAGCCAGCTTAAAGATAGTGGACTCTCAGTCAACATTCAGACAAAAAGGAACCCGTTACTTATAGTATACGATGTTCCTAAAGAAATGTCTAAAGACGAAGTTTCTGACAGGTTGTGGAATCAGAACTTCGGAGAGATGACCCGAAAGGAATTCGTCTCTAACTTCAAGGTCGGCTTCAAAGCTGGATCAGGGAGCAGGGAGACGACCAATTGGGTCATCGAAGTCAGTCCGCAGACACGGCTGCGACTGAAGAGTGGGGAAGGCCGAGTTTACATGGGCTGGTCGTCTTGTCGTGTACAGGACTACGTCTCGGTAACTCGGTGCTTCAAGTGCCAGAAGTTTGGCCATACGGCTAAAAGATGCAAGTACAAGGAAGACGTATGCGGTCACTGCGCCGAAAAAGGGCATACCTTTGCCTCGTGCAGCAACAAGAGTAAGCCACCGGTTTGCTCGAATTGCAAAGATCGAGGCAAGTCGCACGACCATAAGTCCAGAGACAAACTGTGCGCATCCTACCAGGTTGCGTTGCAGCAAATTGTAGCTCAGACCAATTATGGTTAAAAGAGCCGAAAGCGAACGATCTCAGACGCGAATTCGAGTGATGCAGCATAACATGCAGCGAGCTCGAATAGTAACTGACGAGATACGAAATGTTATGCATCAGGAGAGCATAGATGTGTTGCTCGCGCAGGAGCCATACAGCTGTCGGGGCAAATTGTCCGGGCTGGGGATTGCGACGAGAGTGGTCGCGGATGGCGACCGGCCAATGGCGGCTTTAGCCGTCACGAACCGGGACCTAGAAGTGACTAAAATCTCTCAACTATGCGACACTCATCTCTCTTGCGCATGCATTAATGGCACATTCGGAGACGTCTATCTAGTAAGTCAATACTTTCAATATTCGGAAGAAATTGAGCCAAGTTTGACGAAACTAGAGAAAGTACTTACGGTACTTAAACGCAGCAGAGTCGTGATTTCGGCCGATGTCAACGCAAAATCTCCGCTATGGGGAAGCGCGACGACAGACGCTAGGGGAGGTAAACTCGAAGAGTTTATAGCTCGTCACGACTTGGTTGTATTGAACGAGGCTGGTAGTATTCCCACATACTCCAGCTCGACTGGAGAGTCCACGATCGATGTCACGCTAGCGACAAGTGACATGTCCGGCACAGTGCGAGGTTGGAAAGTCCGAAAGGACCTGACGACCAGCGACCACCGTGTCATCGAATTTTCGTTGCAGTTCGCCAACGCGGTAGAAAATCGGCACCTTGAAGGGCGTTTTCATCTGCAAAGTGCGAACTGGCCCAGATTCGAACAAGCGCTGCTGGAAAGCAAGAGGAACTTACCCTCCCGGCCGAATAGCCGAGGCGAGGTCGAACATCTAGCACAGGAACTCGAGCAATCGATTGTCCAAGCGTGCAGTTCTTCAATGCGATCTAAGCGGTGGCACTCCAAATCTGTCCCGTGGTGGACACCAGATTTGACAAGACGGAAGAAGCGAGTCTATAGACTTAGACGAGCCTTCCAAAACTCGAGTTGTTCGGAGGAAGAGAGAGCGGCGCGTAAAGCGGAGTATCTAATTCAGAGAAAAGCTTACACGGCTGCGGTGAAAGCTGCGAGGATGCAAAGTTGGAAGGACTTTGTAACCGAGCAGGGGAACAAAGAGCCATGGGGTCTTGTTTACAAGATCTCAAGAAACAAACTGAATGTCGAGACTGCGGTTTCGAACATTCGGACAGAAGAAGGACATACGATGGATTGGAAATCCACGGCGTCTGCGCTGCTGGAGTCGTTAATCCCGGACGATTCGTCCGAGAGCGACACTCCTGAACACGAACGAGCCAGGCGTGAATCCGCTACCGAGCCACTAAGCGAAAACGATCGTGTTTTCTCTTATAAGGAGCTTGAAGACGCGGTGAAACACCTGAAGCGGCGCAAGTGCCCAGGAATAGACAGGATAGAGCCGGAAGTTGTAAAAAGCTCGCTTGGAATTCTCCGAGAAGAGTTACTTCAGCTCTATAATGGCTGCCTGGAGCACGGAGTCTTCCCCGCCAGATGGAAAGTCGGCCTGATTAGAACCATTCTAAAAGGGCAGGACAAACCTGAAGCGGAAGTGAAGTCTTACAGACCAATTTGCCTACTATCCGTAGTTGGCAAAGTTCTTGAGAAGCTAATCGCAAAGCGACTAGCTAATGTGTTCCTACACCCGGAACATGCCTCTGACCGGCAATACGGATTCAGACCTAAGCGATCCACGGAAGATGCCGTG
>CAJYYI030000042.1:17500-20000 GCA_913789915.3 Sphecodes monilicornis
GCAATACGCCGCTGGGAACTTGTCGTGCAAATCGGAGGTTGGTACGAAAGCAATACGCCGCTGGCAACTTGTCTTGCAGATCGGAGGTTACTACTCAAGCAATACGCCGCTGGGAACTTGTCGTGCAATTCGAAGGTTGGTACCGAAGCAATACGCCGCTGGCAACTTGTCGTGCAAATCGTAGGTTGGTACGAAAGCAATACGCCGCTGGCAACTTGTCGTGCAGATCGGAGGTTACTACTCAAGCAATACGCCGCTGGGAACTTGTCGTGCAATTCGGAGGTTGGTACCGAAGCAATACGCCGCTGGCAACTTGTCGTGCAAATCGGAGGTTGGTACGAAAGCAATACGCCGCTGGCAACTTGTCGTGCAATTCGGAGGTTGGTACCGAAGCAATACGCCGCTGGTAACTTGTCGTGCAATTCGGAGGTTGGTACGAAAGCAATACGCCGCTGGTAACTTGTCGTGCAATTCGGAGGTTGGTACGAAAGCAATACGCCGCTGGCAACTTGTCGTGCAGATCGGAGGTTACTACTCAAGCAATACGCCGCTGGGAACTTGTCGTGCAATTCGGAGGTTGGTACCGAAGCAATACGCCGCTGGCAACTTGTCGTGCAAATCGGAGGTTGGTACGAAAGCAATACGCCGCTGGCAACTTGTCGTGCAAATCGGAGGTTGGTACTGAAGCAATACGCCGCTGGGAACTTGTCGTGCAATTCGGAGGTTGGTACTGAAGCAATACGCCGCTGGGAACTTGTCGTGCAAATCGGAGGTTGGTACGAAAGCAATACGCCGCTGGCAACTTGTCTTGCAGATCGGAGGTTACTACTCAAGCAATACGCCGCTGGGAACTTGTCGTGCAATTCGAAGGTTGGTACCGAAGCAATACGCCGCTGGCAACTTGTCGTGCAAATCGTAGGTTGGTACGAAAGCAATACGTCGCTGGCAACTTGTCGTGCAAATCGGAGGTTGGTACGAAAGCAATACGCCGCTGGGAACTTGTCTTGCCGAACGATGACTGCTCCGTTTCAAAAATTATTACTCCGAAAGTACGCATCGGAGCTGTCTGTATTTTCTATATGTGTCTTAAAACGCACCGTTTAATCGATTGATATTGCTGAAATTCGTGAAAAATAAATTTTGAAAGAGTTTCATACGTCGGTGAATGTGCCGCTGGGACTTAGAAAATTTTCGGAGCACGCCGCGAGAACGATCGCTGCTCCGTTTCAAAAATTATTACTCCGAAAGTACGCATCGGAGCAGTCTGCATTTTCAATATGTGTCTTAAAACGCACCGTTTAATCGATTGATATTGTTGAAATTCGTGAAAAATAAATTTTGAAAGAGTTTCATACGTCGGTGAATGTGTCGCTGGGACTTAGAAAATTTTCGGAGCACGCCGCGAGAACGATCGCTGCTCCGTTTCAAAAATTATTACTCCGAAAGTACGCATCGGAGCTGTCTGTATTTTCTATATGTGTCTTAAAACGCACCGTTTAATCGATTGATATTGCTGAAATTCGTGAAAAATAAATTTTGAAAGAGTTTCATACGTCGGTGAATGTGCCGCTGGGACTTAGAAAATTTTCGGAGCACGCCGCGAGAACGATCGCTGCTCCGTTTCAAAAATTATTACTCCGAAAGTACGCATCGGAGCAGTCTGCATTTTCAATATGTGTCTTAAAACGCACCGTTTAATCGATTGATATTGTTGAAATTCGTGAAAAATAAATTTTGAAAGAGTTTCATACGTCGGTGAATGTGTCGCTGGGACTTAGAAAATTTTCGGAGCACGCCGCGAGAACGATCGCTGCTCCGTTTCAAAAATTATTACTCCGAAAGTACGCATCGGAGCAGTCTGCATTTTCAATATGTGTCTTAAAACGCACCGTTTAATCGATTGATATTGTTGAAATTCGTGAAAAATAAATTTTGAAAGAGTTTCATACGTCGGTGAATGTGCCGCTGGGACTTAGAAAATTTTCGGAGCACGCCGCGAGAACGATCGCTGCTCCGTTTCAAAAATTATTACTCCGAAAGTACGCATCGGAGCAGTCTGCATTTTCAATATGTGTCTTAAAACGCACCGTTTAATCGATTGATATTGTTGAAATTCGTGAAAAATAAATTTTGAAAGAGTTTCATACGTCGATGAATGTGCCGCGGGACTTAGAAAATTTTCGGAGCGCACCGCTCCGAGTAGTACGCTCGGCCATTATTTGCAATTATTTTTGTTAATATGCTTCAGAACGAATTTTTAATACGATATTTGTTGTTAAAACGCCAATTGTTACAATGATCTAACATTAAAAATCGTTTAAGAACATTATTAAAAAAGTTTACTCTTGACCGTGAGAGCTAAAAAATTTTCGGAGTACCGTGATATATAATGAAAAGTTGTGTATTTTATGTAGAATAATCTAGTAATGTGAAAATTTGTTGAATTTGAGAACGCCTTTTTTCGCGGTGAACGTGCCGCGGGACTTGGAAAATTTTCGGA
>CAJYYI030000042.1:25000-27500 GCA_913789915.3 Sphecodes monilicornis
CTCGCTTTTAAAGCCGTGCGTCGCGAGTCCGACACCCGTCTCTGCCCGCGTACCGCGGCCACGAGTATTGGGACGAACGACCGCGCACGGCCAGAGCCGGCTGTGAAGTCCGTTTGTATCGATCGCGTTCAACAACGCGCGCAAAGAGAGAGTGCAAAGGGAGAGAGAGAAAAGAGAATTTGTTTCGAGAGGACCGGCTGCGAAGCTCGCTTTTAAAGCTGTGCGTCGCGAGTCCGACACCCGTCTCTGCCGCGTACTGCGGCACGAGTATTGGGACGAACGACCGCGCACGGCCAGCAGAGCCGGCTGTGAAGTCCGTTAGTATCGAATAATATGGTTCGCAAACTCTCTCCAAAGCGCAGCACACGACGCAACTCTTGAGAAACTTTATTTCGAAAGTAGTAGGAGGAGGAGGAGGAGGAGTAGGAGGACCGGCTGTGAAGCTCGCTTTTAAAGCCGTGCGTCGCGAGTCCGACACCCGTCTCTGCCGCGTACCGCGGTCACGAGTATTGGGACGAACGACCGCGCACGGCCAGAGCCGGCCGTGAGTCCCCTCTCCCCTCATCTAACCCAGACCTAACTTATCGAAATCGTTCTCGACAAAAAAGAGGAGAGAGTGTGTGTATGGAGAGGAGGAATCGTCTGGATCCATGTATCGGGTTGTCTCTACGAAAAGACCCCGTCGTGTTCAGATTTCCCCACTCTGTGTTTTCCATTTTAAGGCTTTTAAATGTAATATTCGCCCGGCCCGCAGATACGCGAGACGAGCGTTGTGCTCTCTCTCGACCGTACTCTGACGGTTTCCGTCTTAACGGGACGTTCGTGTCGTTTTTTTTTTTTTTTAAAAAAAAAACGACGCCTGAATCTCCTTCGCGCGCTGGTTGGAGTTTTCAGGTATCGGCGTTCTTACGAACCGCAGAACAAGAGACATACACATATATACGATTGATGATCAATCAAATTATATACGATTACCCTGAACGGTGGATCACTTGGCTCGTGGGTCGATGAAGAACGCAGCTAATTGCGCGTCAACGTGTGAACTGCAGGACACATGAACATCGACATTTCGAACGCACATTGCGGTCCACGGATACAATTCCTGGACCACGCCTGGCTGTGGGTCGTTTACGTAACCAAATACTGCTTGCGTTGCTCTTCTAAGTCCCCGCCGTCGCTTACCTCTCCAAGAGACACAATTGGTATATTATAAGAAAAATTGTGTGGAGGGCGCAAAGAGCGTTTCTGAGTCGGGTTGCGAAGAAGATGCTATATATACGTACGAGCGATGGATGGGCGTATCGTCGGCGTTTGACGCGGTTCTGTGTGAAAATTGCCAATTTCGCATTGCGTTGTACTGTTTCCGGAGACGAAGACGATGGGTATATCTGACGTGTATCACACGGACTTGCGTGAGTGTTTTCGGCGTCGCGAGTCGTGTTTATTCATGTATAAACACGACCGCCCGCGAACACCGCTCCGTGCGCGACAGATCGAAATCTCTCTCTCCGCGTGGAACGGCTCGCATTCGCGGAAGAAGCGTTTCGCGCTCTCGAACGTTATACGCGCTCCCGACGTCGCCTGAAATGATGCGTATTCATATCCGAAAGGTTATACAATACATAAAAAGAGTCGACACACAGAGAGACGACTACAGAGAGAATGGACACAAATACAAAATGAAAGAGAGGAGATATTAATATGTGTTTGCACGCACAACGTAAGCCCCAGGGAGAGAGATATTGACGTACGCCTGCGCGTGGAGATGTGCCTCTAAGTAAAAACACGCGTCGACGCGGAGGGTCGTCGTTGCTAGCGACTTCCGACAAACACAAAATTGATCTTGAAAGAGACGAGAGAAGAAGAGAGTTCTTCGCGAGAGAGAGATGAGGTTTCTCGTTCTACGAACGCTTTGACGATCGATGGACAAACGTAGAGAGACAACAGCCAAAATGTTGTTGGCATTGTGCGGGATGCGCACGCGTACTTGTATCGGGTGGAGATAAATAATATCTCCCCGTCTCGTCGCGTGTCCTCGCCGATCCACGACAAGAGTTGTGTTTCTCTCGCCATCGCCACGTTCGTTTGAATTGAATGACGACCAAGATATTCCAAGACCTCTCGCGTGTCTCTTTCTCTCTCTTTTTCATTTTCGTGTTTGATCGGATAATATCGCGACGCAGCGTTTCTGTACCCCCGTGTGTCTGTGTGTAAAATAATAGAGAGAACACCCACCGGGTTACCGATATACACAACTCCTCTATGGAGTGGCTTTCGAACTTCGTTGTTGTCATTCACACAAATATCTCTCCGAAACATGCTCGGCCGAAGGTAACAGAAAAGACCCGTTTTTGTCGGTCGCCACCATACACGAGCGTGTGTGTAACGTTGTGTCGTTATCCTTAATGTCTTTTATTCTTCATTGTCGTACGCGAGACCGCGCGATCCGAGAGAGGATCGTCCAGCGAGAGTTTCCGTTCGACGACGAAATGAAGAAATT
>CAJYYI030000042.1:32500-35901 GCA_913789915.3 Sphecodes monilicornis
TAACAAAGCAATACGCCGCTGGCACTTGTCGTGCAATTCGGAGGTTGGTACGAAAGCAATACGCCGCTGGCAACTTGTCGTGCAAATCGTAGGTTGGTACTGAAGCAATACGCCGCTGGCACTTGTCTTGCAGATCGGAGGTTACTACTCAAGCAATACGCCGCTGGGAACTTGTCGTGCAATTCGAAGGTTGGTACCGAAGCAATACGCCGCTGGCAACTTGTCGTGCAAATCGTAGGTTGGTACGAAAGCAATACGCCGCTGGCAACTTGTCGTGCAGATCGGAGGTTACTACTCAAGCAATACGCCGCTGGGAACTTGTCGTGCAATTCGGAGGTTGGTACCGAAGCAATACGCCGCTGGCAACTTGTCGTGCAATTCGGAGGTTGGTACGAAGCAATACGCCGCTGGCAACTTGTCGTGCAAATCGTAGGTTGGTACTGAAGCAATACGCCGCTGGGAACTTGTCGTGCAATTCGGAGGTTGGTACTGAAGCAATACGCCGCTGGGAACTTGTCGTGCAAATCGGAGGTTGGTACGAAAGCAATACGCCGCTGGCAACTTGTCTTGCAGATCGGAGGTTACTACTCAAGCAATACGCCGCTGGGGAACTTGTCGTGCAATTCGAAGGTTGGTACCGAAGCAATACGCCGCTGGCAACTTGTCGTGCAAATCGTAGGTTGGTACGAAAGCAATACGCCGCTGGCAACTTGTCGTGCAGATCGGAGGTTACTACTCAAGCAATACGCCGCTGGGAACTTGTCGTGCAATTCGGAGGTTGGTACCGAAGCAATACGCCGCTGGCAACTTGTCGTGCAAATCGGAGGTTGTACGAAAGCAATACGCCGCTGGCAACTTGTCGTGCAATTCGGAGGTTGGTACCGAAGCAATACGCCGCTGGTAACTTGTCGTGCAATTCGGAGGTTGGTACGAAAGCAATACGCCGCTGGTAACTTGTCGTGCAATTCGGAGGTTGGTACGAAAGCAATACGCCGCTGGCAACTTGTCGTGCAGATCGGAGGTTACTACTCAAGCAATACGCCGCTGGGAACTTGTCGTGCAATTCGGAGGTTGGTACCGAAGCAATACGCCGCTGGCAACTTGTCGTGCAATTCGGAGGTTGGTACGAAAGCAATACGCCGCTGGCAACTTGTCGTGCAAATCGTAGGTTGGTACTGAAGCAATACGCCGCTGGGAACTTGTCGTGCAATTCGGAGGTTGGTACTGAAGCAATACGCCGCTGGGAACTTGTCGTGCAAATCGGAGGTTGGTACGAAAGCAATACGCCGCTGGCAACTTGTCTTGCAGATCGGAGGTTACTACTCAAGCAATACGCCGCTGGGAACTTGTCGTGCAATTCCGAAGGTTGGTACCGAAGCAATACGCCGCTGGCAACTTGTCGTGCAAATCGTAGGTTGGTACGAAAGCAATACGCCGCTGGCAACTTGTCGTGCAAATCGAGGTTGGTACGAAAGCAATACGCCGCTGGGACTTGTCTTGCCGAACGATGACTGCTCCGTTTCAAAAATTATTACTCCGAAAGTACGCATCGGAGCTGTCTGTATTTTCTATATGTGTCTTAAAACGCACCGTTTAATCGATTGATATTGCTGAAATTCGTGAAAAATAAATTTTGAAAGAGTTTCATACGTCGGTGAATGTGCCGCTGGGACTTAGAAAATTTTCGGAGCACGCCGCGAGAACGATCGCTGCTCCGTTTCAAAAATTATTACTCCGAAAGTACGCATCGGAGCAGTCTGCATTTTCAATATGTGTCTTAAAACGCACCGTTTAATCGATTGATATTGTTGAAATTCGTGAAAAATAAATTTTGAAAGAGTTTCATACGTCGGTGAATGTGTCGCTGGGACTTAGAAAATTTTCGGAGCACGCCGCGAGAACGATCGCTGCTCCGTTTCAAAAATTATTACTCCGAAAGTACGCATCGGAGCTGTCTGTATTTTCTATATGTGTCTTAAAACGCACCGTTTAATCGATTGATATTGCTGAAATTCGTGAAAAATAAATTTTGAAAGAGTTTCATACGTCGGTGAATGTGCCGCTGGGACTTAGAAAATTTTCGGAGCACGCCGCGAGAACGATCGCTGCTCCGTTTCAAAAATTATTACTCCGAAAGTACGCATCGGAGCAGTCTGCATTTTCAATATGTGTCTTAAAACGCACCGTTTAATCGATTGATATTGTTGAAATTCGTGAAAAATAAATTTTGAAAGAGTTTCATACGTCGGTGAATGTGTCGCTGGGACTTAGAAAATTTTCGGAGCACGCCGCGAGAACGATCGCTGCTCCGTTTCAAAAATTATTACTCCGAAAGTACGCATCGGAGCAGTCTGCATTTTCAATATGTGTCTTAAAACGCACCGTTTAATCGATTGATATTGTTGAAATTCGTGAAAAATAAATTTTGAAAGAGTTTCATACGTCGGTGAATGTGCCGCTGGGACTTAGAAAATTTTCGGAGCACGCCGCGAGAACGATCGCTGCTCCGTTTCAAAAATTATTACTCCGAAAGTACGCATCGGAGCAGTCGCATTTTCAATATGTGTCTTAAAACGCACCGTTTAATCGATTGATATTGTTGAAATTCGTGAAAAATAAATTTGAAAGAGTTCATACGTCGATGAATGTGCCGCGGGACTTAGAAAATTTTCGGAGCGCACCGCTCCGAGTAGTACGCTCGGCCATTATTTGCAATTATTTTTGTTAATATGCTTCAGAACGAATTTTTAATACGATATTTGTTGTTAAAACGCCAATTGTTACAATGATCTAACATTAAAAATCGTTTAAGAACATTATTAAAAAAGTTTACTCTTGACCGTGAGAGCTAAAAAATTTTCGGAGTACCGTGATATATAATGAAAAGTTGTGTATTTTATGTAGAATAATCTAGTAATGTGAAAATTTGTTGAATTTGAGAACGCCTTTTTTCGCGTGAACGTGCCGCGGGACTTGGAAAATTTTCGGAGCGCGCCGCTCCGAGTAGTACGCTCGCCATTATTTGCAATTATTTTTGTTAATATGCTTCAGAACGAATTTTTATTACGATATTTGTTGTTAAAACACTAATTGTTACAATGATCTAACATTAAAAATCGTTTAAGAACATTATTAAAAAAGTTTACTCTTGACCGTGAGGACTTAGAGGAATTTTCGGAGCGCGCCGCTCCGAGTAGTACGCTCGCCCATTATTTGCAATTATTTTTGTTAATATGCTTCAGAACGAATTTTTATTACGATATTTGTTGTTAAAACACTAATTGTTACAATGATCTAACATTAAAAATCGTTTAAGAACATTATTAAAAAAGTTTACTCTTGACCGTGAGGACTTAGAGAATTTTCGGAGCGCGCCGCTCCGAGTAGTACGCTCGCCCATT
>CAJYYI030000043.1:0-2500 GCA_913789915.3 Sphecodes monilicornis
TCGAGAAGGCTCTTCGGACTTAGCCGCAAAAAATGAGTGAAAATTTTTTTTCTCAAATTCAACAAATTTTCACATTACTAGATTATTCTACATAAAATACACAACTTTTCATTATATATCACGGTACTCCGAAAATTTTTTAGCTCTCACGGTCAAGAGTAAACTTTTTTAATAATGTTCTTTAACGATTTTTAATGTTAGATCATTGTAACAATTAGTGTTTTAACAACAAATATCGTAATAAAAATTCGTTCTGAAGCATATTAAACAAAAATAATTGCAAATAATGGGCGAGCGTACTACTCGGAGGCGCGCGCTCCGAAAATTCTCTAAGTCCTCACGGTCAAGAGTAAACTTTTTTAATAATGTTCTTAAACGATTTTTAATGTTAGATCATTGTAACAATTAGTGTTTTAACAACAAATATCGTAATAAAAATTCGTTCTGAAGCATATTAACAAAAATAATTGCAAATAATGGGCGAGCGTACTACTCGGAGCGGCGCGCTCCGAAAATTCTCTAAGTCCTCACGGTCAAGAGTAAACTTTTTTAATAATGTTCTTAAACGATTTTTAATGTTAGATCATTGTAACAATTAGTGTTTTAAACAACAAATATCGTAATAAAAATTCGTTCTGAAGCATATTAACAAAAATAATTGCAAATAATGGGCGAGCGTACTACTCGGAGCGGCGCGCTCCGAAAATTTTCCAAGTCCCGCGGCACGTTCACCGCGAAGGAAAAGGCGTTCTCAAATTCAACAAATTTTCACATTACTAGATTATTCTACATAAAATACACAACTTTTCATTATATATCACGGTACTCCGAAAATTTTTTAGCTCTCACGGTCAAGAGTAAACTTTTTTAATAATGTTCTTAAACGATTTTTAATGTTAGATCATTGTAACAATTGGCGTTTTAACAACAAATATCGTATTAAAAATTCGTTCTGAAGCATATTAACAAAAATAATTGCAAATAATGGCCGAGCGTACTACTCGGAGCGGTGCGCTCCGAAAATTTTCTAAGTCCCGCGGCACATTCATCGACGTATGAAACTCTTTCAAAATTTATTTTTCACGAACTTCAACAATATCAATCGATTAAACGGTGCGTTTTAAGACACATATTGAAAATGCAGACTGCTCCGATGCGTACTTTCGGAGTAATAATTTTTGAAACGGAGCAGCGATCGTTCTCGCGGCGTGCTCCGAAAATTTTCTAAGTCCCAGCGGCACATTCACCGACGTATGAAACTCTTTCAAAATTTATTTTTCACGAATTTCAACAATATCAATCGATTAAACGGTGCGTTTTAAGACACATATTGAAAATGCAGACTGCTCCGATGCGTACTTTCGGAGTAATAATTTTTGAAACGGAGCAGCGATCGTTCTCGCGGCGTGCTCCGAAAATTTTCTAAGTCCCAGCGGCACATTCACCGACGTATGAAACTCTTTCAAAATTTATTTTTCACGAATTTCAACAATATCAATCGATTAAACGGTGCGTTTTAAGACACATATTGAAAATGCAGACTGCTCCGATGCGTACTTTCGGAGTAATAATTTTTGAAACGGAGCAGCGATCGTTCTCGCGGCGTGCTCCGAAAATTTTCTAAGTCCCAGCGACACATTCACCGACGTATGAAACTCTTTCAAAATTTATTTTTCACGAATTTCAACAATATCAATCGATTAAACGGTGCGTTTTAAGACACATATTGAAAATGCAGACTGCTCCGATGCGTACTTTCGGAGTAATAATTTTTGAAACGGAGCTGCGTTCGTTCTCGCGGCGTGCTCCGAAAATTTTCTAAGTCCCAGCGACACATTCACCGACGTATGAAAACTCTTTCAAAATTTATTTTTCACGAATTTCAACAATATCAATCGATTAAACGGTGCGTTTTAAGACACATATTGAAAATGCAGACTGCTCCGATGCGTACTTTCGGAGTAATAATTTTTGAAACGGAGCAGCGATCGTTCTCGCGGCGTGCTCCGAAAATTTTCTAAGTCCCAGCGGCACATTCACCGACGTATGAAACTCTTTCAAAATTTATTTTTCACGAATTTCAACAATATCAATCGATTAAACGGTGCGTTTTAAGACACATATTGAAAATGCAGACTGCTCCGATGCGTACTTTCGGAGTAATAATTTTTGAAACGGAGCAGCGATCGTTCTCGCGGCGTGCTCCGAAAATTTTCTAAGTCCCAGCGACACATTCACCGACGTATGAAACTCTTCAAAATTTATTTTTCACGAATTTCAACAATATCAATCGATTAAACGGTGCGTTTTAAGACACATATTGAAAATGCAGACTGCTCCGATGCGTACTTTCGGAGTAATAATTTTTGAAACGGAGCAGCGATCGTTCTCGCGGCGTGCTCCGAAAATTTTCTAAGTCCCAGCGACACATTCACCGACGTATGAAACTCTTTCAAAATTTATTTTTCACGAATTTCAACAATATCAATCGATTAAACGG
>CAJYYI030000043.1:7500-12500 GCA_913789915.3 Sphecodes monilicornis
CCGCCGCGACCCTCCTACTCGTCAGAGCTTCATGGAGGACGGCCGAGCGCGCGTAAACGCGCGACATCGACGCGTCCAGCCCCACTTGCCGCTGACGGCGGAGTATAGGCGCGACGCTTCAGCGCCATCCATTTTCAGGGCTAGTTGCTTCGGCAGGTGAGTTGTTACACACTCCTTAGCGGATTCCGACTTCCATGGCCACCGTCCTGCTGTCTTAAGCAACCAACGCCTTTCATGGTATCCCATAAGCGTCGACTTAGGCGCCTTAACTCTGCGTTTGGTTCATCCCACAGCGCCAGTTCTGCTTACCAAAATTGGCCCACTTGGCACTCTGATCCAAAATCTCGTGGCTTCATTGATCCAAGCAAGCCAGAGATCTCACCCATTTAAAGTTTGAGAATAGGTTGAGGTCGTTTCGGCCCCAAGGCCTCTAATCATTCGCTTTACCAGATGAGACTCGCACGCGTTCACAAAGAGGAACGAGCGAGTGCCAGCTATCCTGAGGGAAACTTCGGAGGGAACCAGCTACTAGATGGTTCGATTAGTCTTTCGCCCCTATACCCAGTTCCGACGATCGATTTGCACGTCAGAATCGCTACGGACCTCCATCAGGGTTTCCCCTGACTTCGTCCTGACCAGGCATAGTTCACCATCTTTCGGGTCCCAACGTGTACGCTCTGGGTGCGCCTCTTCTCGCAATGAGAACGAGACGCCCCGGGAGTGCGAGGCCGCATCGTGACGCGGCCCATCCTCCCTTGGTCGACGCAAGGTACGACCTTCACTTTCATTGCGCCTTTAGGTTTCAATGTCCCAATGACTCGCGCACATGTTAGACTCCTTGGTCCGTGTTTCAAGACGGGTCCTGAGAGTACCCAAAGCAGTAGCGTCGCTGACCGGTAATTCAAAGCTTGGCCAGTCCGAGGACACCGCCTGCTAACAGCTGGTTAGGCCCGGAGCCGGCACCAGGTCCGTGCCTCCGGGTAGAAAACCGAGCTTGCGGCGGGCCTGACGCACAAACATTCGAGAATGGATTGGTTGCGGCCCGATACCGTCAGAGTACCGTCACGCAGCCGGCCAGGCGAGACCGAGCGTCTGCCGTGTGCGCGCGATGGCGACACGACAGTCAACAAACTCGGGCCGTAGACCGACACGCAACGGGTCGCGACGTTCTACTAAGGGAGAAGTGCACGACTACGTAGCCGGAACATTTGCCGAAGGTGGTGTACCCTCGCACTGGTAACCACGAAGGCACCATTGCGGGCTATCTGCGCACCAACGGAAGCCAGCCTCGTCGACGATGAATCTCCCCATTCGATCTTTTGGGTTTCTCAGGTTTACCCCTGAACGGTTTCACGTACTCTTGAACTCTCTCTTCAAAGTTCTTTTCAACTTTCCCTCACGGTACTTGTTCGCTATCGGTCTCGTGGTCATATTTAGCCTTAGATGGAGTTTACCACCCACTTAGGGCTGCACTCTCAAGCAACCCGACTCTAAGGAGAGGTCCTCCCGAAACGCGTACCGGTCGCTACGGGCCTGGCACCCTCTACGGGTAAATGGCCCCATTCAAGATGGACTTGGACGCGGTTCGACGTCACGGGATAAACTGACCCTCCTGAACACTACATTTCCCAACGGCGGAACCGCGGGATTCAGTGCTGGGCTAATTCCTGTTCGCTCGCAGCTACTAAGGAAATCCTTGTTAGTTTCTTTTCCTCCGCTTAGTAATATGCTTAAATTCAGCGGGTAATCTCGCCTACTCTGAGGTCGTCAAACGTGAAAAAAAAATAATTTTTTTTTCTTTCTTGTATTACACCCCGAAAGCGTTAAAACAAAAAAAAAGAGTTCGTCGCTCGAGAGCGTACAGAGGAGCACAAAAAAAAAAAAATGAAAACAAAACTTCTCTCTCGACGAAGCTTCGAAAAGAACACCAATTCGATAATAATATCAAGATTTTGCCTTATGCGCCTCGCCAAACTTCGCGCGTGTGGCGTGTGTCGTCTGTCTCTCTCTGTCTATAAAATTCAATTTCTTCATTTCGTCGTCGAACGGAAACTCTCGCTGGACGATCCTCTCTCGGATCGCGCGGTCTCGCGTACGACAATGAAGAATAAAAGACATTAAGGATAACGACACAACGTTACACACACGCTCGTGTATGGGGCGACCGACAAAAACGGGTCTTTTCTGTTACCTTCGGCCGAGCATGTTTCGGAGAGATATTTGTGTGAATGACAACAACGAAGTTCGAAAGCCACTCCATAGAGGAGTTGTGTATATCGGTAACCCGGTGGGTGTTCTCTCTATTATTTTACACACAGACACACGGGGGTACAGAAACGCTGCGTCGCGATATTATCCGATCAAACACGAAAATGAAAAAGAGAGAGAAAGAGACACGCGAGAGGTCTTGGAATATCTTGGTCGTCATTCAATTCAAACGAACGTGGCGATGGCGAGAGAAACACAACTCTTGTCGTGGATCGGCGAGGACACGCGACGAGACGGGGAGATATTATTTATCTCCACCCGATACAAGTACGCGTGCGCATCCCGCACAATGCCAACAACATTTTGGCTGTTGTCTCTCTACGTTTGTCCATCGATCGTCAAAGCGTTCGTAGAACGAGAAACCTCATCTCTCTCTCGCGAAGAACTCTCTTCTTCTCT
The DNA here is from genome assembly GCA_913789915.3 of Sphecodes monilicornis. Taxonomy (NCBI): domain Eukaryota; kingdom Metazoa; phylum Arthropoda; class Insecta; order Hymenoptera; family Halictidae; genus Sphecodes; species Sphecodes monilicornis. The sequence goes on from CAJYYI030000043.1 coordinate 10,168, forward strand.
CGTCTCTTTCAAGATCAATTTTGTGTTTGTCGGAAGTCGCTAGCAACGACGACCCTCCGCGTCGACGCGTGTTTTTACTTAGAGGCACATCTCCACGCGCAGGCGTACGTCAATATCTCTCTCCCTGGGGCTTACGTTGTGCGTGCAAACACATATTAATATCTCCTCTCTTTCATTTTGTATTTGTGTCCATTCTCTCTGTAGTCGTCTCTCTGTGTGTCGACTCTTTTTATGTATTGTATAACCTTTCGGATATGAATACGCATCATTTCAGGCGACGTCGGGAGCGCGTATAACGTTCGAGAGCGCGAAACGCTTCTTCCGCGAATGCGAGCCGTTCCACGCGGAGAGAGAGATTTCGATCTGTCGCGCACGGAGCGGTGTTCGCGGGCGGTCGTGTTTATACATGAATAAACACGACTCGCGACGCCGAAAACACTCACGCAAGTCCGTGTGATACACGTCAGATATACCCATCGTCTTCGTCTCCGGAAACAGTACAACGCAATGCGAAATTGGCAATTTTCACACAGAACCGCGTCAAACGCCGACGATACGCCCATCCATCGCTCGTACGTATATATAGCATCTTCTTCGCAACCCGACTCAGAAACGCTCTTTGCGCCCTCCACACAATTTTTCTTATAATATACCAATTGTGTCTCTTGGAGAGGTAAGCGACGGCGGGGACTTAGAAGAGCAACGCAAGCAGTATTTGGTTACGTAAACGACCCTCAGCCAGGCGTGGTCCAGGAATTGTATCCGTGGACCGCAATGTGCGTTCGAAATGTCGATGTTCATGTGTCCTGCAGTTCACACGTTGACGCGCAATTAGCTGCGTTCTTCATCGACCCACGAGCCAAGTGATCCACCGTTCAGGGTAATCGTATATAATTTGATTGATCATCAATCGTATATATGTGTATGTCTCTTGTTCTGCGGTTCGTAAGAACGCCGATACCTGAAAACTCCAACCAGCGCGCGAAGGAGATTCAGGCGTCGTTTTTTTTTTAAAAAAAAAAAAAAACGACACGAACGTCCCGTTAAGACGGAAACCGTCAGAGTACGGTCGAGAGAGAGCACAACGCTCGTCTCGCGTATCTGACGGCCGGGCGAATAGTACATTGAAAAGCCTTAAAATGGAAAACACAGAGAGGGGAAATCTGAAAACGACGGGGTCTTTTCGTAGAGACAACCCGATACATGGATCCAGACGATTCCTCCTCTCCATACACACACTCTCTCCTCTTTTTTGTCGAGAACGATTGATAAGTTAGGTCTGGGTTAGATGAGGGGAGAGGGGACTCACGGCCGGCTCTGGCCGTGCGCGGTCGTTCGTCCCAATACTCGTGACCGCGGTACGCGGCAGAGACGGGTGTCGGACTCGCGACGCACGGCTTTAAAAGCGAGCTTCACAGCCGGTCCTCCTACTCCTCCTCCTCCTCCTCCTCCACTACTTTCGAAATAAAGTTTCTCAAGAGTTGCGTCGTGTGCTGCGCTTTGGAGAGAGTTTGCGAACCATATTATTCGATACTAACGGACTTCACAGCCGGCTCTGCTGGCCGTGCGCGGTCGTTCGTCCCAATACTCGTGCCGCAGTACGCGGCAGAGACGGGTGTCGGACTCGCGACGCACAGCTTTAAAAGCGAGCTTCGCAGCCGGTCCTCTCGAAACAAATTCTCTTTTCTCTCTCTCCCTTTGCACTCTCTCTTTGCGCGCGTTGTTGAACGCGATCGATACAAACGGACTTCACAGCCGGCTCTGGCCGTGCGCGGTCGTTCGTCCCAATACTCGTGGCCGCGGTACGCGGGCAGAGACGGGTGTCGGACTCGCGACGCACGGCTTTAAAAGCGAGCTTCGCAGCCGGTCCTCTCGAATTTCGTGTCACAACGAACGCGCATTGCGGCGACGTTTAGTGCTCTTGGTTATACGCGAACTCCGATATACATAGAGAGATGATATATGTAGAAAGAGAGACAGATTTCGCGGGACTTCGCAGCCGGCTCTGGCCGTACACGGTCATTCGTCCCAAGCTCTTGTGCGCTATGGCCACAGGAGTAGGGTGTCAAGACTCTCGTTGTACAGCTTTAAAAAAACGAGCTTCACAGCCGGTCCACATTTTCTCCCGTCTCTTCTATACTACACATCTCCTACTAATATATAGTCGGATATATCGTTCGTGAACGAGCAACGTTCAACCGCGGTTTTCCAGGCTACCCTGTGTGGTACACCTCTCTCTCAATCTATCGTGAAAGATGAGGAGACACACACACCGTCTCTCGAATGGACGTTTCGGATACTATACACAGACCGAAGACCGAGGAAGCGCGACA
>CAJYYI030000043.1:15000-18659 GCA_913789915.3 Sphecodes monilicornis
TAAAAGCGTTCCTACCATCTCTGGTCGGAACTCTGTTTTGCATGTATTAGCTCTAGAATTACCACAGTTATCCAAGTAAATGTTGGTACGATCTAAGGAACCATAACTGATTTAATGAGCCATTCGCGGTTTCACCTTAATACGGCATGTACTGAGACATGCATGGCTTAATCTTTGAGACAAGCATATGACTACTGGCAGGATCAACCAGGGAGCTTCGACAAATTTTTGCGTCGCTCTATATATAATATTCTTATTTGCATGTGTGCCTTTGCATCGCCAGCTCTCAATGAGACAGGTCGACGACACTTTTTCCTTCTCCCATTCTCAAATATCCTCTCAATGTTCAAAAATTCCTTTATATATACCTTTTTGAACGGATATTTCTCCTCCTCACTCTCTCTTCTTTTAACCGTTCAAATTCCTTTTAAACATACCTTTTGAACGGTTATACACACACCTCGAACGAATTCCTTTTAAACATACCTTTCGTTCTCGGTTACATATCTTGGACAATTCCTTTAGAAAATACCTTTGCCCAAGATATATTTTAACTTGTTCAAATTCCTTTTAAATATACCTTTTGAAACAAGTTTTCAGATCATACAGGGATAGGTTTCTGTAAATTTTATTTGCCAATTTCCTTTTTTCGGGTGGTGCCCTAAAATCGTGGAAGCACGTACGCTCACGCTGAACATCCATCGCGGAAGCACGTAACCACTGAGCTGGACATAATCGGCACAAGTACCGAGGAAGCGCGGACAGGACACATGCTGTGACTTGCGAGAAAGCGTGTTCTTCCGCTCGTGCTAGGCATATCGACTTAGGACACCTCTATATATTTCAAAATCTTATTTTTCTCTCTTCCGTATGCCAAACATCGTTTGCGCATCGGCTTCTTATATATTTCGTCTTTAGAAGACACTCCTCTGTTACTCTCTCATCTCGTATAAATTCGTCGCTCGGACATATGAGTTGATGCTCAGTTAGTACGAGTATACACACGAAAGTGCATACAAGTCACCAACCTCCGAAGGAGGCTCGCCACATAAGGGCCATTCGGTCTTAGACACCGACCCGTGGCAATGCTGTGTAGAGAATAATCCGATACGAAGCACGGTGCGAAACAGTCGAGACCGAAGTCTCGAGGCGCCGTGGACTGCTTCTCGACCGAGATCGTAGAATAGCCACGAGCGCGCGCTGAACCGACCGACTCGTCCGGACCGTCGTCTCCCTTATAGATACCGAACGGCCGGCCGTGACGCCGGCGCCGCACGGAGTTTAGCACGCGCGCTTATGGTGGTAAACCGCCGCGGCAACAGCCCGTTCGAGAAGGCTCTTCGGACTTAGCCGCAAAAATGAGTGAAAATTTTTTTTCTCAAATTCAACAAATTTTCACATTACTAGATTATTCTACATAAAATACACAACTTTTCATTATATATCACGGTACTCCGAAAATTTTTTAGCTCTCACGGTCAAGAGTAAACTTTTTTAATAATGTTCTTAAACGATTTTTAATGTTAGATCATTGTAACAATTAGTGTTTTAACAACAAATATCGTAATAAAAATTCGTTCTGAAGCATATTAACAAAAATAATTGCAAATAATGGGCGAGCGTACTACTCGGAGCGGCGCGCTCCGAAAATTCTCTAAGTCCTCACGGTCAAGAGTAAACTTTTTTAATAATGTTCTTAAACGATTTTTAATGTTAGATCATTGTAACAATTAGTGTTTTAACAACAAATATCGTAATAAAAATTCGTTCTGAAGCATATTAACAAAAATAATTGCAAATAATGGGCGAGCGTACTACTCGGAGCGGCGCGCTCCGAAAATTCTCTAAGTCCTCACGGTCAAGAGTAAACTTTTTTAATAATGTTCTTAAACGATTTTTAATGTTAGATCATTGTAACAATTAGTGTTTTAACAACAAATATCGTAATAAAAATTCGTTCTGAAGCATATTAACAAAAATAATTGCAAATAATGGGCGAGCGTACTACTCGGAGCGGCGCGCTCCGAAAATTCTCTAAGTCCTCACGGTCAAGAGTAAACTTTTTTAATAATGTTCTTAAACGATTTTTAATGTTAGATCATTGTAACAATTAGTGTTTTAACAACAAATATCGTAATAAAAATTCGTTCTGAAGCATATTAACAAAAATAATTGCAAATAATGGGCGAGCGTACTACTCGGAGCGGCGCGCTCCGAAAATTTTCCAAGTCCCGCGGCACGTTCAGCGACGAAAAAGGCGTTCTCAAATTCAACAAATTTTCACATTACTAGATTATTCTACATAAAATACACAACTTTTCATTATATATCACGGTACTCCGAAAATTTTTTAGCTCTCACGGTCAAGAGTAAACTTTTTTAATAATGTTCTTAAACGATTTTTAATGTTAGATCATTGTAACAATTGGCGTTTTAACAACAAATATCGTATTAAAAATTCGTTCTGAAGCATATTAACAAAAATAATTGCAAATAATGGCCGAGCGTACTACTCGGAGCGGTGCGCTCCGAAAATTTTCTAAGTCCCGAGGCACATTCATCGACGTATGAAACTCTTTCAAAATTTATTTTTCACGAATTTCAACAATATCAATCGATTAAACGGTGCGTTTAAGACACATATTGAAAATGCAGACTGCTCCGATGCGTACTTTCGGAGTAATAATTTTTGAAACGGAGCAGCGATCGTTCTCGCGGCGTGCTCCGAAAATTTTCTAAGTCCCAGCGGCACATTCACCGACGTATGAAACTCTTTCAAAATTTATTTTTCACGAATTTCAACAATATCAATCGATTAAACGGTGCGTTTTAAGACACATATTGAAAATGCAGACTGCTCCGATGCGTACTTTCGGAGTAATAATTTTTGAAACGGGAGCAGCGATCGTTCTCGCGGCGTGCTCCGAAAATTTTCTAAGTCCCAGCGGCACATTCACCGACGTATGAAACTCTTTCAAAATTTATTTTCACGAATTTCAACAATATCAATCGATTAAACGGTGCGTTTTAAGACACATATTGAAAATGCAGACTGCTCCGATGCGTACTTTCGGAGTAATAATTTTTGAAACGGAGCAGCGATCGTTCTCGCGGCGTGCTCCGAAAATTTTCTAAGTCCCGCGGCGCATTCACCGACGTATGAAACTCTTTCAAAATTTATTTTTCACGAATTTCAGCAATATCAATCGATTAAACGGTGCGTTTTAAGACACATATAGAAAATACAGACAGCTCCGATGCGTACTTTCGGAGTAATAATTTTGAAACGGAGCAGTCATCGTTCGGCAAGACAAGTTCCCAGCGGCGTATTGCTTTCGTACCAACCTCCGATTTGCACGACAAGTTGCCAGCGGCGTATTGCTTTCGTACCAACCTCCGAATTGCACGACAAGTTCCCAGCGGCGTATTGCTTGAGTAGTAACCTCCGATCTGCACGACAAGTTGCCAGCGGCGTATTGCTTGAGTAGTAACCTCCGATCTGCACGACAAGTTGCCAGCGGCGTATTGCTTTCGTACCAACCTCCGATTTGCACGACAAGTTGCCAGCGGCGTATTGCTTTCGTACCAACCTCCGATTGCACGACAAGTTGCCAGCGGCGTAATGCTTTCGTACCAACCTCCGAATTGCACGACAAGTT